>JAPDSC010065794.1:39043-107997 GCA_026290005.1 Latrodectus geometricus | reverse complement strand
ATTCAAATTTAAATTTTCATTACTATTTAAAGATCCAATTGTGTTTTTGTAAAATGTTGTTTTTGTACTTAGTAAGCAGTTGCAAATTACTGAATGCATAGGGCCACACAACTTCACTCTATTACTTACAACTATAAAAATCTTATCCGTAAAAAATATTCATGGTTATTTAAAAAAAATTTTCAGAGTTGTATAATTTTGGGTTACACATCATCCGATTCTGAACGCATTAATGCTAATATAAAATCTGTATCTTATTGAAGTATGGAAAGAATATATTCGTATTGTTAGTTAATCCTTTTTAAAAGAATATCAAATAAAGTAGAGTCGACAATATTATAATAATTAAAACTATATGAAATTATTAGTTAAGAACTTTTTAAAAATGCTATTTACATAGTATTACAATTATATAGGTAAAGATAAATGAAACATTGTATTATTATAAAATTTAAATAACGGTCTTATAAAGACAGTGAAGAAGTTAGTATAACCATTGATTATCCACTTGTATTCAATTCATATTTTGATACTCTATTGCATTAATTTATTCTATGGTATTTACATATAATAAAGTATAATTAAGAAGAAAAATTTAAAAACTTTGTTCACGATGAATGTGAAACAACAAAGTTAACTTAGTTATGGAACAAAAAACTCTTAATAGAATGATATTGGTTGATAATAGTACATTGAAATTTCAAAAATAAATGATTAAATCCTTATAAATACAGTAAAATGTTTAATGCAGGTATTTAGTAAAATATGAATAATTTCATTTTATCATGTATAATAGTACGTTATTCCTAATAATTTACATGCTTAAAGTATATAGAAATTTGCAGTTTTTAAATTGTTTCTTGCACTTTTTATTGTAAAATATATTTTTACTTTGTTTGGAAAAGGTTCATTCTGATAATAATATGAGTCAAAAATGAAAGTTTTAAGAAAAATGGAATAAATAAATATGAAAAATGGCGTTTCAGTGCTTTCCTATTTTCAATGCAGTTTGAAAAGTTGGTTTCAAAGCTACTTAATACATTTTTGATGTTTAATAAAAATTTTGGAAACTTTTAATGAGAATGGTGACTTAAATTTAGAAAATTTTGACGTGTGATATACACATGATAAGATATATCGTTGAGATATACTGCAGAAACAATTTTTCTAAATATAAAGACAAGCTATCTGCTGTGTTTTTAGTTTTCTGAATGTCAGTTATACATCACTTGAGTCCAATTTTTACGGCAACTTGAATATTTGAATTGCTTCGGAATTCACTTAAAACTATATTTTTGAATGAATTAGCCTAAATATGTGACAAATGATTATAGGACGATAAACAAACATTTTATAGTTAAATATAATTTTGTTGTTGAATGAATAAAAATTCATGATAATTCATATGTCAATGCGTTTAAGATCATTTCATGCTTACAATTAAAGTTTATTTGTATTAAATTAGAATTATTTTAAAGTTTTAAAAACTTATATAAAAGTGTAAAGAGATATTTATTAAGTTATAATATTTTTTCTTAATATTTAAATACAGTGAAAAAATAATGGATACATATTAAAATGGCATGGAATCTACTTATTAAAAATGCACTTTGTATGCTTCATTGTTTTTTTATACATTATATTTTTGGTGATTAATGAAAAATATGAGCTAGCATGTGTAAATATTTTATACGTAATTGCATCATACCAAATGATAAAGTAAGAATTAAATTCCGGGGGCATCACCTAGTAAACCAACAAAATTTTTAGATCCAAAATAAATAAAATAAAAAAAAAATAATAATAAAAAAAAGCTTTAGCTTTGTTAGAAATAATTTGCTAACAAAAGGAAAATATTTTTAAAATGCTCATGATTATGTGTCATTACAATTCGAAATTTACAATTATTAAAATTTTTTATGCTCATGCTATTTCAGGTCAAATGGTTTAAGATTTTGTCCTTATTATAAAAATGCTGTATGAGATATTATTTTTTATTTTTGCTTAAATGGGCATATCTTTGATAATCATAATCAGAAAACTTTTATTTTTGTTAATAAAACCAATGCATTTATATTTTACAGAAAAATTTGTTTTTCAAATGTTTCCTGTTTAAAATCACACTGTTCCTGAAATACTTCCAAAATATTTTTGAAAGCAAATTTATTTGCTACTATTAAATAATGACAACTGTATTCAGAAAGAATTATTATTTTTTATTTACATTTTTTATTAACCTGATCGTTGACATTTTTTTTTTAATATGCAGTTCAAGGCCTTAGAGATAATTTTTTCGTATGAAATATAATGCTTTGAATTATAATATAGAGAAATCTTTAAATATTTTGATTTATACTTTATTGGGTCATTAAAATAAAAATAAACGGAGTACATCTAAACTCTTTCTTCCTCGAAACCATGGCGGTCTTCGCGCGTGGAATATTTGAACTCTGTTATCTGTAAGTCGCAGTTAAAAATTTTTGTATTATTCTACTGTATTCTGTAATTTGAGTTAAAATAATGTATGTAGTTTATAAAAATATTTCTAATATTGTAAATTATCATCAAATTTAATGTTATTTCTTGTAATTACTTAAATCAACTTTTTTAGACATGCCGGATCAGTGTAACAAGAGCTAATCATTCAAGGCTAAATTATACTTGTTTTGTTTGGTATTTTTAGATTATCTGAATTATCATATTAGTGCATTTTTTCTATTTTAATTTCTCCCTTTTTGTATGTGTACATTGATGTAAGTTAAACAATTATACTTCTCCATTAAAAAGTTCAAAATTTTCAATATCGTCTGCTGTTCTGATTATCACTACAATGTAATTGAAAATAGCGAAGGCCAAATTTTTTAAATCTCAATACTCAGGTATGTGTTTTGTTAGTTTAATTTTGAAGTATTATCTCATAAAAAAATTCATGTGCTATTACATGTTAACAAATTTTTAAATAGAATAATTCTTAAAATTTAACATTGTTATTGATGAGAGAATTTCCACTTTCGTGAATATATGTCGCCGATTCTTATATATAGCTGTTTAAATTTTTTAATTTTGTTTGAATGCATACATTTTTAAAATCATTTTATGATAAACATTATTAAAACTCGTTAACACCTCTCTTGAGCTAATTGAACCTGTTTATATCCGAAGGTGATTTGAGCGCTTGTTAGTAACCTTCGTTTAATGTATTTTTAATAAAAAATTTATTTGAATTCAAATACATTTAAATTTATGGTGTTTTAATCTAAATGTTTACTGTGATTTCCTGGAAAAAAACGCCGTGCAGTCTACATATATTAAAATATTTTAATTAAATTTAATTTTTAACTCTAATTTGTAATTTAATTATTAAAATTAATGGTAAAACTATATTTTACGGTGCCCCTTTGGCAAACATGGCGATTTTTGTTTAGCTATCGATTTTATTGGCACAGAATAATCAGTTGCTCTTTTGCAATCAGAATACGATTGGGTTTTGCCCAGCTTGGCGATCAATCGCGATCACTACTTGGCGAGAAACAAAGGGGCAGCCTAAAGTGTAGTCTAACCAAAATAATTTGTAAAAATATATATTGGTAGATTAAAGTTAGGTTCTTCTTCTTGGGCTTGTCAGATATGTGGCACCTATGCATTGTTGCATTTTTTACCATAAGTTAGGTTTAATTAGCATAGATGTTTTCTGTTTATTTAAAATAGTGTAATATAATAATGCAACTAAAATATTTTTATATTTATTCTTAAAATACCCCTTTAGTGGTGTGACTAAAATTTTCTTTAAAATTATTAATATATTGAATTATTTATTTGTTAATAAACTATTTGGTAATTTTATTTTTTTGTCACTGGTATCTTATTCAGTTGTTGAGTCTAATATAACAGAAAATTCAAAGCATAGAGTTAATCGACATAATTTTTACAATTGTAAACATTTAGTCTAAACTGAACTTTTTAAAATAATTTGGTGAAATGCAGAAACAATGGCAATTTCATATGAACTGATCAGTATAATATTTGTGACTAGTGGTTCCAATTGAAGAAGAGTTCTCAATGTTCTTCATAAGAAGTTAAAACCTGGTTTAAGTTATAAATTAACTTTAACAATCATAATAATGATGAGTTACCTTAAGCTCTGCAAATAATTTTTTAAATAATAGTTGTTAAAATTTGATATTAGGTGCTTAAAGTAGTATTTTTTTATAGTTTTTATTTAAATCACTGTTCTGCATGGAATTATGTTATTAAATAAAATATTTTTGGTTATATTACAGTTGCAAGTAGGGTAAATATATATTGCTGGTCCAACTTTATATGTTGCATATTTTCCTGTTAAAAATTTATTTCAAAAATCTCACCAGAAATTGCTAATTTTATTGATTTTTTATCGAAATATGTGGGGAAAAAGCAATAAAATTATGCTTTCATTAAACAAATAGATTAAAAATTTTATCTTCAATCCTTCATATGTGTACTAAAACTTTTATCATAAATTTAAAATTTGATTATACCAAAAATAAAAAATTTGAAATGTGAGCTTATGAGATTTCATTTAGCATGATCACTGAATTTCAGTCTTTGCTGTTTGATTGTAATGTTGGTGATATTTTTTTGTGAAAATGGTGGATAGTCTGATATGCAAGTACCTTTTGGTGTAATTTTCAAAATTGCCAGCATACTTAAATTGTTTTAAAACTTAAGCGTTCCAAAACCGAAAACTTAAGGGAGCAAAATATGTTGTTTAAATAAATTATCTTTCTGGTTTACTTTTACATGACCATGAAATGTTTTATTATTTTTAATTCTATGAATGTGTGTGTATTCAAAATTATTATATGAAATATTTAATTATGATCTTTTCATGTAAAAAATATTACGTAAACTTATTTTGCAAAGTTATAGATTCAAGTGGATGATCAAATATTACTTAAGCTTTTCATATATTTAATATTCATTTCAAGTATACATGTATATAATAATTCAGAATTTTAAACTGTTGCTAGTCATACTAGCATGTAAAAAATGACTGTAGGACTTATAAAATTGACCTTTATGTTTAATTAGATTTTAAATGTACTTATAATCAATTGAAAATTTATTTAAATATTTTATAATTTTCATACTTGATAATTTTTGTTTTAAAAACTTGCTTTTTTTTTTACCCAAGTTATTAGAGTTTTTCCAATTTTTTTATAACATTTTATATTTCTTTATGTATGTTCTATGTTATTTCTTTGCAAGAGTGACATTTCATCCTCTTATAATATTAACAGCTTAATAAATTAATTTTAATAATTCTTAAATTAGTGTCGATATTTCATCATGCAATGATATAGAGCAATCTTATTCTGTAGTTTTGTTGATTTGGAAAATTATGTTACTTAGATTTTCTGTAAAAATTGTTGGATGTGAAGAGCATAAGTTTGAAAACAAATAATCAGTATTTGAGAATAATTACGCAACTTATTTTTATGAACTTCTTACAAAACGCAATCTGGGAATTTTGTCTGTTAACTACATACCAGATGATACTTCACATCCTGTCCATTATTGAACTAACACAATGACTTAACATGAACATATATCTAACACAATGACTTGCTAATGAACACATATCCAACAATAGTTGATTCTTTTTTATTTCCATAATACCCTGTTATAGTCATATGGAATGTGATAATATGCAGGATATCCAATCTGCAGCGACCAATTCCAGGCATCTGCTGTTGTCATTGACTCTCAATGGGAAATAAAATATAACATTAATATACTCTGTGTTCTTAGTATAATTTTTAATTGCGATTTGTGCTTGTATCATTTACCATCCCAATTAAGTTCACTCTTGCTTGACAATTGCTGTTTTCCATATTGTAAGGATCTTAAGTTGGCAGGTGCCTTCCTGATGCTAACATCTGTCATTATAGACATATTTCTGCAGTACTGTGTAATCCCTACATTACTGCTATCCATATGTCAAATGATTTGGGAGGGTTCATCTATTATGTATATTTATTATCAAATTTCCATTTACATTGTCACTCTTGTGGAGTTTATTCTTGAAATTTCCATAAAAAAATATTTCCAAAATATATTGGGTAAAATCTTAAAGATTCCAGTTTGAGATAATATTCAGTGTAAGATGATAAAAGGTCGTGACCAATGTCAATCAGACAAACCCTGAAATGATGACTAACATTGACTCAGCTATTATTCTTTGTTCAAAGCATTTATGTATCTTTAAGCAGAATTTAACATTTGTTTTTATCTCCAAAGTGAATAAAATTGAAGCCTGAAAATATCTAAGTAAAAGAGGCTTAATTCTAATAATGCTTTATTAGCAATAATTCATTAGCATTATGAACATGATTGCATTCTGAATGTTTTGCTATTATTATTTTACTATAAAATTAATAACTTATATTTTCATTGATATTCATTGACTTTAATGTTAGTTGTTTGAGATTTCATTTTCTGTTTAATTTATGGTTATTTTCACTTTATAATACTTTTGTCTAAAGAAGGTGTTGTAATTTTTATGCAATATTTATCATATTACAACCTTAAAATCACTGCTTATTACGATTTTTAAAATCACAGGTTTTCTAAAATTGTATTTTTTTTTCTGAGACATTTTTAATAAAAGCAAAATCTCACTACTGATTAAGAGCCTGTATTTAGAAAATGCCATAAGAGTGAGATAACAGCACATCATGGTGCATAAGAATGTGATACCTTTGCCTTTACTATATCGAGCACTTTAAGCTCTCTTAAGGCTAAAGAATTACACCATGGCTCAATAAGGGCACTTTTTGACTTCTAGACAAAGTGGGAACAGTTAGAGTGAACTCGTCTTTTTAGGGGATTTCCTAAAAAGACGAGTTCACCCTAACAATGTGAACTCATCTTTTTAGGAGATTTGATGGTGCAAAATATTTAAGCAAAGGTGCCTTGACTTTTAAATCTACAAACACCATTTATTTCTGCTCACATAGTCAGTTTTTTTTCAACTATTGTAATAAAGAGAGACAATATAATTTCACAGATATGTATTTTGTATTATTTACTTTAATTTCATTGCATCAATAAGTAGGTGAATTTTAATTTTTAAAAGTATATGCAACTTTTTTATTTCAGATCAAATATGATATTCCAAATTCTGTATCATAACATCATTAATTGGACTACATATGCTAAATTTTATAAATTAAGTTTATATTCTTCATGAAGCAGTATTTTTACTCTCACTTTGTACCTTTTTCATCTGCATTATGTCTGAAGCATTGTTGTGTCTAAGTGAAGCATTGCCATTTTATGCTCAAGACATTTGTAAGGAGAAGACTTTCAAGTATGATTCAAATGTTGATAAAGACTCAGTTGACAGAAATCTTAAGGGAGATAATCATGCATCAAACTCTATGCTCCAAGATGAAAATAAATGTGCTAATCATTCTCAGAACTCAGATCAAATGGTTTTCAAAAGAAGTTTGTCTCGTAAAAGGGAAGCTAGTAATATCTTAGTGGAGAGTGTCAAACGCCGGGAAAATATGCAAAATATGGAATTGAGTTTAAATGTGCCTTTTGACTCAAACTATAATAATTTTGTTCCCATTTCACTTGAGCAAGTGTCTGTGATACCAGAAGCTTCTTGTTTTCTAAGTGAAAAAGAATTACGGACTCCAGATGAGCAATCTGTTAGTGACTCTCCACCAGACATGAATTCTTCTCTTTCCTCACTCACAGATTCTGGAATTGATAGTTCTAAAAGCTCTTCACCATCCCTTAGCTTTGATAGTATGAGGTATGTAAATTATAATATAATTTAAATCATTTATATAATTAAAGTTTCTATTTTCAGTCTTATGATTTCATTACTATTTCTGCTAATTGAAGAAATATAAAATTTTGCATGAATATTTGGTATTCATTTTTGAATAAAAATTTAACCAGGCACATTAAAATTGTTTCATTTGAATTAAATTATAAATAACAGATATCACATTTTCTTAACTTACAGATAAATTTTTGTCTTAGCAATTTTAAAACCTCCAACTTTTCAAATTCAAAACTTTAAATAAATCAATGCAAAGTTTTATATTGGAAAATATATTAATGTGAAATTGTAAAAATTAAACAAATTTTATCTTCAAAGCAAAATTTGGTACTTGCATATTAATATCATCTCAGCCAATTTTGCTGCAGTATTATCATTAGCACTAATGTTACGGGATTAACCTGCACATCTTGGATTCTTTTTTGTATTATCTGCTATTAGTCTGATATCTTGTTGTAATTCCCATGGCACTAATGTAGTTCATCCCAAAATTGATGAGAGATAGATACTAATATGCAAGTCCCCAAAATTATGGAGATCAGAGTTTTTCATTTATATATTTAAAAATTCAGTAAAGTACTAGGAGAGCCCACACCCTTGGTGACAAAAAAATGCCAGCAAAGAACTAGATAGGGGATACTTAATATAGTTGAACATGGTAAATTTGCAATGAAAATGTATGTAAACAAAGAAATCAAGCATATGTAATATTAAAAATAAATAAATGCATTTACTTTCTTACCACTGATCTTTTTTGATTGGAGGATACAGCTCAACAACTGATTTTAAAAATTCTTTCAACACGTTATCACTAAGCGAATGATTGTGTGAGTGCCACCATATGTATTCATCAAGGTAATTTTTAAACATACCCTCAGTGTAGCAGGTATTGTTTTTAAGAAAATGTTTTATTACTGACCAAGTATCTTCAATTGAATTTATGTGACCACCAGTATTAGGATCTCTGAATCATATATTGATTTATCTCCAAGTGTTTAAACCCCTAATCTTTCCTTGGAAGTACGATTGTTTATGAGAGTTGGAAAGTGGTTAAATGTTTGTCATTTATATGCTTTCCAACAATCAGAAACAAAAGCACTTCCAGGCAAGACCCAGTCCTTAATCACACTGAACAATTCATCTGTTGTTCAACCATTCAAAAAAACATCTATTCGATCCTCTTTCTGTACCTCCAAACACTCATTGTCCTTTCACTGGCTTGCCTCTTCCATGCTTCATTTTCTCAAACTTACTCTCATCAATTTCAATAACATTTACTCTGATTTTTACACTATCATTCACAATCACATTCATACAAATCTCTCGACAAAACATAAACCAGTCAACAACTGTATTTTTATTCAATTTCAATTCATTTACAATATAATCATTCATACATCTTCCTAACCACATTTTAGAAACACGCAAAATATAATACATAGCTAACTTATAAACCAAAAATCCTTTCTCATACTGCTGCAAACAACATAAGCATTCATACCTTGTTTCTGACATCTCCATTCAAATCCATCTAGAAACACTTTTTCATTTGCTCATGACATTATTAGGATTTATAATTCATTCGCTCATAATATTCAGAATATAAATAATTTGAAGCAATCGATCAATCCTCCCTTCCTACACCATTCAATTAATTCTTTCCTGCTTTTTCCACTCAATAAAGTAAAAAATGTGCCTGAGATTTACTGTATGGTCACTATTGGTGCATGTTTTCCATATTTGGCGATAACATTTTCTGGCAACCCAACCCATTCCGACCAATCGCAGATGAGGGGTTCTAGCCAATTCCAACCACACTTGTGCAAAATGGTGATATTTTTGGCGACTTTTTGTAAAAGTTGCAAGAATGACCGTACAGTAAATCTCATTCAAAAATATGTATATTCACTCACACATGTATCCATATTCTTGCCCTGTGCCTAAGGACAAGATGCTTGCTGGCAAAAAGACAAACAGAAAATTTGATAAAAAAAATCATCTGTAAAACCTGAAAATTCTATTTAAATTTCATAAAAATTGTCTGTAAAGCTCAAAAATAAAATTCCAGGAAAAGTTTAATAAAAATAGTCTGCTTTTTACCATACCTAGTTTCTGAAAGCAGTACAAGATTGGCGCCATTATCGTCAATCAAAATAATTTGTGCCAAGGGTATGGGCTCTGGTAGCTTCCAATCAATATTTCAATTCAATCATCTGATTAAGTTTATTGACAATATGTATTGTTCATGTAACATAATAGCTTCTCTTGATTTCTTATTGTATTGTATTTGGGTATCTTTTTCAAAAGTTTTTAAATTAATCTAATTTTTTCAAAGAGTGATAAAATTTATACTTGAGTTAACACACTTTCCAAATTTACTGTATACCAACAGGATGAACCCTTGATCTAATGAAAGATTAATATTTAAATCCTTTCAGCCTGACAGTCTTCTGTAACATCAAGTATTAAACTATTTGAAAATTTTGTACAAAAAAAATTATTCATACAAAAGGTAAATAAAATTATAATGACTATTTTCCAATAATATAAATGTTATACTTATTTGAATGAATCATTTTAGGGAATAGATTGCAAATCATTTTAATGTTTAGATAAGCAGTGTCTCACATTTATCGAAGACGTTAAGAAAAAATCACGTTTTTTCCTTTTTTTAAATATCCTTTCTAAATATTTAAAAATGACCGTGTAAACACGAGTATGATCTATTTTCTTTCACTTTGTTTAAAAATATACCAAATTTGAAAGATTAAGCAATAAATTGAATAGTTATATTTTGCAAGTAGAAAAATATTACAAAAATTTATTTAGAAAAAATAAGAAAAATAATATTTTGAAATATTTTTTCAACAATTACTATAACCTAAAATTAATTTGATTTATACAAAATGATTTATTTACCTTTGTAAGAAATTATTCAATTTTCCTGGATATAAAAACAATTACCTTACAATTATCTTTTGTATGTACATTGCTTTATATTGCAAAATAGAATTTTTTTAATATTGTTACTTTATATACAGAATTTCTCTTTTGAAAATTGTGAAAATAACTTTTCTCTTTGAAAAATTATATTTTTTAAGAAACATTAATTTCTTTATTTGTTAGATTCTGTAAAATAATTGATAATTAAAAGACTTTACATGTTGGCAAATTTTTATAGTGACATTTTTGCATCATATTTTAAATATACCACAATACTGAAAAACTAAATGACCTATAAAAAGTCAACAGTAGCAAATTAAAACAAAAGAAGTATAACAAGAATATTGAGAAAATATCATTCATGAATAAATAAGAATCTAGAATATAATGGGTATTTTCTTGCCAGATTTTGCAACATGAAAATTGGAAATGTGTTGCAAGTAACTTTCAGTATCAATGAAATTTCTTTGAACTACAAATACCGTTGGCATTCATTTTTAAGAATCCCTTATTTACAACCATTCATGATTTCAAAAACTAATGGCTGGAGCTTATCAAGGAACTTTTTATGCAATGATAATCTATTGATGAACTAAATTTTTAAAAATCTCTTCGATGAACTTGCTTTCAAGCATTTTTTTTTTTTTTTTTTTTTGTGTGTTTAATTTTGATTGAGAAATTTAGATTGCCATACTTGGAAAAATCATAATTAGTTCGAATTGTGGATAATAAACTGCAACATTTAAGTAGTATTAATCAGAGTAATGAATAAAAAATAGTTTTGGCTCTAAAATCAAAATTAAAGAAAAATATTTTTTGTAAATCTGAGTGTGATTTATGTGAATAGACATTGAGCAAATAAATAGGTATCAACCTCAAGTATCATTCTCCCAAATTTTTTTAAGCAATTATTATACAATTTCTCCCCCAAATCTAATTTAATTTGGATGCATTTGAGTGTTATTAATAGCTTCAAGTAAAAATATTGTAGGATAATTTCCAGAGGAGCAATATCTTAATCTCCTAATGAAATTGATGTTCTAGATGCCAGTGTCCTTGTAAATATGTTTGGCATGATGTGGCAGAAAAAACAAAATCTAAGTCACTTTGACTTGGTTGCTTTAGTAAATAAATCATTGTAGCTGAGGAAAATTTATTTGACAATTTCAGTGAAGATGTGTTTCTCATCCATAGACTTCAACAAAGAAACCTACTCCTTGAAATTTCACTTAAAGACTTTGAATTCTAGATTCAGATGGTAATATGTTTGCAAGAATTATTAGATAATTAAATGATTGAGAACATAATAAATGAGAATAAAAAAGTACTTTCAGATATCAAACATAAAGAAAATGACTTAGTGATGAAACCACCTGCAAATCAAGTAGATAAATGGCTTATAATATTATAGTTTTTGAGAAAAGCAAAAATGTTTTTAAAAATCAAATGTGGCTTTGAAGTAAAGAAAAGTGATTACTTTGCCTGAATTTTATTGTGTATCTTTTTATATAATACAAACTAAATATTTTTTTTCCATATTTCTTTTATTAAAAAAGAGCAATTTTTGAAAAAAAAAAATTGGTTTTAAGATTTCAGTTTTTCCTGTTTTACAAAATTTTGATTTTAAGAACTTTTAGAAACTAGAAATTGAAAACTTTATGCTTTAACTTTTGTGGAGCTGAACTTCTGTTTATATATATATATGAAGATAATTTAGGTTGGGATAAAATTCCAATTGCTATCAGTAAGAAAATGTTTTTTCAAATAATGAAAAAATGAATTTTGATATTTTAGTAAAAATTTACATAAGAAAGGTTTTTGAGCATCTTGATTTATTGTAAGATTTGTTAATCATCTTCAATCATGGATATGCTTCTTGGATTTTAATTGGTTAATAATCAAGTTTTATAATAGCAAATCTAAGTTATCCAGCAAAATTTATTTATTTTTTCATTTAAAATTAGGGGTGATATATTTTATTACTTTTTAATGTTAATTTTTAAATTTATATAAATAAAATCCTTGTTCACTTGGTCCATTAGAATTTTTTTCTGAAGTTAAATTGAGAACAGCTGCATAAAAAATAGAATGAAAATTATTACAGACTATGGTTTATAATGGTATTCTTATTTTAAAAGTTATAAATTATTAATAAATTTTTGGTTAAAAGATAGCATAATATGTGATCACAGGATGCAAACTGAAAAAAAAGCCATATATGGCAAAATTTAATGATAGTTATTGAAAAAATATTATGAGGGTGCTTTTAATTTTGATTAAACTAAATTATGGTACATTATTACAGAATTTTATGTTAACTATGTTTCTAAGTAAGAAAAATCTCAATTTAAGTTTCAGCTTTTGCATTTTTGAATTAGTTTGTTGTATAAAAAAATATTTTTCTCATGTTTGATTGCACAACATGACACACTATTTTCTTACCTGAACTTAAGTAAGAAAATAGGGTGTGGAAATTTTACTCAGTGTTGACTTAATGATAATCAATTATAATTTTATTAATATGTGGAAAAGTAATGAAATCTCACTCTTAATATAAATGTATTAATATAAATAACTAAAATTAAAATGTTTATTTTAGTTGTAGGAAATTCACTTCTATAATGTGAAATACTACTGTATAATTTTGCTTGTGGTGTGTACATTTTTAAATGAAGTAAATGTATTTCATGTTGCATGAAATGTACTATCAATAAGAGTACTTAACAGTAGATAATTATACCATCTCTTTCTAATTTTACTATAACTTTAATAACTTAAAATTTTAATGTATTACATTTCTATATTTTTAGCTGCCTTGATGGAGAATCCTGCCCAAACTTTATGGAAATTGGTAAATAAGTTTAAGATTTTTTTCATTTTTTCAGATTTATTTGTCTTTATCTAATATAAGTACTTAAATAGATGAACCCAAGGAGTCATCTGCATCAGCTATCGAAATTGAAAGTATTTCAAGCAAAGATGATCTAAGTCCAAAATCAACAGCCATTTCAGATGATCTTGATTGTTTAAATCTTGATGAATCTTCTAAATCCTCATCAGAATGTACAGTTATTCCTAAGCCTTCAGTCATTCAAGGTCTTTTTAAGAATTCCCCATGTATTTTATATTTTTCTACCAAAGATGAAATAGGTAAAATATTTTTATTTTAGGAAAATATAAACTTAAGTGTCAAAATAAAAAAAATGTTTTAAATAGTTTAAACAAGAGTTATCAAATATTTTTGTTTGAAATTGCTAAATTCTGTTTGATATTTTTCTTTTATCAATCCACAATTGTTTATTATGATATTGTTGGTAGAAAGAAGAATATATATATATATATATATATATATATATATATATATATATATATATATATATATATATATATATAATTGTGTGTGTGTGTATTTAACTCATTCTGTCAGATGCCCATTCTTCTTTTTAAACATTTGATGCTTTCCTTGGGGTCAAGTTTAGTTTATTTTAAGCAAGTAACATAGAAGATATTTGTAAAATGCTTTTTAGAAAAATTAATAATATTATACAGAGTTGTATGTAGTTAGTTTATATATATTATTTATATTCATTATCTAAACTCCTACGTGTCAGTACAGGTTTAGTGTAATTTCCATGCCTAGCGCTATATAGTTATCTTGTTAACTTAAATCATACCACTTCACAAATTTCCAATTGCATTTTAACTCGATCTTTATACATTGTAATTTCATTCTTTTTTAAATTTCAAATATTATAATTTTAAATGTTTCATTATAATTATTATGGAAATATATTTCAAAACTAATAATTAAAAACTTTCACAAAGATTACACATTACAATACATATATATAATTCTAAATATCAATACTGTTATTCCTACTGGCTTAATAAAATATACATAATTAATTTTTTAATTTTATTTCAATTTTAAATATTAATGTAATTCTTTCAATGAAAAATTTAAAAATACACAGTATACACATAATACTAAGCAGATGCACTATAAATCTATGAAACAAAAACATTTTATGAAAACTCAGATTTTCATCAGGAAGTGTTGCTTACTTTTAAAAAATATCAGTGTAAACACAATCTAGAATAGGAGAACCGCGGGCAATAAAAGTAAATCAATAATGTAACTAACATACATTTTTATGAAAGCTCTGGGTTTTTTGCCCATTTTAAAGAAACATTGTAATTTCACGTATTTAACGCTCAAAAATGAATTCGGTTCCTCTTAAAGATTTTACGGTTATAAATTCGCTAACGTCATTTTGTTATTTGCCTCGATGTGAGCTGTTTCGTTTTGAAATTATTCAAATTCGTATATCGTCATATGGAAGCGAAAATTTTTAAGTTACACAGCAGATTTTAAATTAAAAGCTATAGCGAAGGCAAATAAAAACAATAGCGTTAAATGTGTTAATGTAAAGTGAAAAACAAAGCATGCGCGGTATAAAAAAAATTGTATAAAATATGCATTTTGTAAATAACCCATTTCTTTCATTTAAATATTAACGAAGCAAATATATATTAATTTAAATATGTCTAACATTATTTTAAAAGTTATTAGAAGCTAAATATCGATAAGTTTTACAAGACTGTCTTCTCAAAATTATCGCTTTTGATCGATCTCGTGCTTTCATCTTAAGTTTATCGTCTTTTGCGATGAACTGGATCTAGACTGATATTTTTCATAATAAATGCTTTTTTTCTATACAATTTATTAAATTTTTAATCCTACTGTGCATTTTTTTTATTTTATGTGACACCTATATTATCAGCAGTAATTATTTTAGACTATTCGCCGAAAAAAAATTGCCGCGGATTATGCGACGCTTTTTTCCTTTTACTCGAAAAAACGGCCGTGAGGATAATACGCCGCTGCTGATTATATACAAGAAAATACGGTAATTGTTTAATCAAATTTATTTCACTGTATTTAAATGCATATTAAAACCGCAGAAAAATTACTAGCAAAGATTTATTTCATGAGTGCCCAACATATTAATTTTTATAACGTGATCATAGAATTTAAGAGTTTTATGACATTCTGGAAAACTGATTTTGATACATACAATCCACTATTTATCTTTTAATATATATTATATTTTAATACATTAGGCATAAAATTTATTATTTAAATAATTATATATTTTGAAATATATCATTAATATGAAAAATCTCTAAATGAAGTTCTTTTTTGTAATCGAACAAAATTATAGTAAAACCACTTACCTTTGATAACATTTTGTTTTTGAACTAGTTCTTAAAAATGTTAGTGTTATTTTCATGTTAAAAATGACTGATATTTATTTTTACTATCTATTTAATTTAACAAAAATATGTTTAAATTTAGAAATATTCAATAGTTTGTCGATAACATAATACTTGTAAATTCATCAAATGTATTTTTTTTTTTCTTTTAAGAAATATTCTTTAGTTTTGAATCTTATTTTCTTAATAGATATAATTTTCTTAAAGTTCAGTATTAATATTCTAGTAATTAGTAGCTTATATTCATTGCTCCATTGATTAAATGTGATTACATTGACAATAACACAAAATAATGAAAGTATTGATTTCAATACTTACATATTATGAAAGTGCTGCAAATTTTGTGTCAAACTAATTAGCATCTACTGGATTCATGTCAAGATATCATAACAAAAACAGAATGCAATAGGCAAGAAAGATATTTACTTAAGTGTTTTATTTGAAAAAATCAGTTATATTGAAATAATAAATTGGTTGTGGCGACGCTAATATATAAATACCCTGTTTTCTTCAAAAGTTTTGAATTATTTTTTTGTGTAGACATAGAAGCGGGAGAAAAAGAAAAGGGGAAAATGGTGGAGGAAAATATAAGTTTGAGTTAGGCAAATTATGCAGTATGTGCAATTTATTTAAGATGTGTATTATTTATTATTTCTTTTCCCTTAGGAAAAAATACTTTAATGTCAAATAGTATTTCCTTTGTAAATAGACATTTATTTCCAAAATTTGATGATTTTTAATTGGCAATTTCTATTATAATTTAATGTTCTTGAGTATATACATTTTAAAATAAAGAATTAATGTTTCTTATTTTTTCCATAAAAGTGACAATATTTATAATTTATTTGAAAACTTTGTTTGGAAAGTTATCTAATGAATTATTTGTTTTGTAGTTGAACCTTTATCAACTGAAATTCTGCAATTAATGAAATGGAAACTTTCTACTATTACTCCAGTTTTAATTAAAGAAATGGTTTTAAAATGTGGCTTTCATCTTGTTGAAGGTAAATCTTATTTTTATATTAAATATTCGGAAATGAAACACACACACTGAAACTAGTTAATCAAAAATCTTGATAGTTTTTATTACAGTCCATGAAATGTTAAATAATTAGACAAATGATATTAAGTAATGTTATATCTGTCATAGAAAAAATTGACCTTAAAACTTTGTAGATTTTAAGAAGATAAAAACATGGTACATTTTAAACGATGACTTTGTCTTGCAGTTTTAATATATTTTTTTACATTCTTTGCATGTATTCACATCTCTGAATTTATTAATGTTGTGTCACTTAAGATGGCAGAACCATGTGAACTATGAAGTATAAAATGATTAAATCTGAAAAAAGTTTTTTTTTTTTTTTTTTTTTTAAATACTGAATATATTTTGCAAAAAAAAAAAGGTATAATAATTACTTAACAAAAAACTAAACATAAGCTTTTCTTTTTGATTGAGACATGTGAGTCTAGGAATAAAGTCATAAATGCTGAATAGAAATTTAATGTAATTAGCATAAAGAAATGCAAAATATAGTTATCAAATTTCCTTGAAAAGAAGATAGTAAAAAAGGTAATTACAATAATTTTAAAATGTTTGAAATAAACTACTACATTACATGTAAGCTTTAAAGTAGATTTGAAAAAATAGTAAATTTTGATGTATAGTTAAATGTCCACTGGAGGACTTGAAGAGAGCCATATTTAATTTAGAGGAAAGAGGGAATTGATATAAATTATAGAAACAATTTAAAGCAAATAGATTAAAACAAGTTGATTTTTACTTTAATAATACATACATATATAGAAACATTTAACTTTTTTAATAGCCTATTTTTATAGCAAATAAGGGAAAATATTTTGGCATAATGACAGTTGCATGCATAAAACGAACAATAAAGTTCAGGAAAACTTTATCAATGGTTTATGCTCCTTTGCGGGTAATACATGAGTATTTTAAAGTTATATAAAAGATAAGTTTTTTTATAAGAAGTATATTTTTAGAACTTGTAAAATATTTGTTTCAAATATATACAAAAGAATATATAATTGGTTTTTGTCAATATTAATAAAATATCTTTATTTTATTTTTTTTATTCATGTGGTAATTTGATTTTAAGAAAACATGTCAAGATTGATTTAATTTCTTCCAATTTTTTTTGTTTTATTAATTAAGTGTAATAAATCTTGTCACATAAACTAAATCTACAGGGCTTAGTATATTTAAAAAAAAAAAAAAAAAAAAAAAAAAAAAACTACTGGAAGCTTTTATATATTATCATTTGAAGAATTGGTTGCATGTTCTAAGTTAAGACTGTCAGTGTTTGATTCTTATAATTCTGCTGTCAATCACTGACAGCAGAATTACTTCTATAATTACTTACTTCGCCTATTACTTCTATAATTACTATGGCTACATTGTCATTATTAAGACTATCAGTATTTGATTTTGATATAATAGTAACAGTCTTACAGAGAAGCTGCTTTTGTCTTATGTATTTTCATTTTATTCAAATTATGTCAATAAAATTGTAAATAAATGTAAGTATTATGTCAGTAAGTATTAATAATGTTCCTCCAATTTTTTTTTAAATATATTTTAATACTATATGTATGTTCATAAGCCAAGAATGTAATTAGATGTTTGTATTAATTTCTTCATTTACCATTATTCAAATTTTGACTTAAAATTAAATAGTATGAATACACATTTTAAATAGAAACAGATTCAAGTAAAAATGTGAAAATAACTGCATGGAGTTAAAGAAAGTGTTGTGAAATATTTATCCCTTATTGATTAAACAGTCAACGGATCTCAAATTGATGCAAAATAAAAAAATAAATTTCTTAATTCTGAACGTCTATACACAATTCATAAAGAGAAAAGTGAGCCAGACATCTGTGAACCACACCAGCCTAAGGTTACTATTTGTCCATTATAAGCAATCATAGTTGATACAATGATAGTTTTTGACATCTTGCTAAACTGGCAGCTGAATAGTTAACTGTTTGGCCTTTTGCTCAACTTTTTGTAGGTTTGAAATCCTCTTTACATTGTAGATCACAGCTTGTGCTAAAAATGACTTTTGAGTGACAAGCCAAACTAAATTTGACTGGAAACTAATTTCAAGATATGTTTCCAGAAGATTTTATGAGAGAGGATTATTGCAAATGTAATTTGATACAAAAAGATCAGATTCTCCAGGAAAAGATATCTTCATTGAGAAAAAAGGTTGTATTGGGTTTAAACCTTTGAAATCTGTGAATGCTTACCCTAAAAATTTATTTTCATATTAACTAGAAGTTATATAATCTATTTAAAATTTAGTCTAAATTTTAATCTTGTATAAAATAGTAAAGTTAATGTAATCTGTATTTATGTTTTTAATAAGTGTCTTCTATTATATATTAAGTCCACTATATAATTAAAGAAATTTCCAGTTTGTACAAATAAGGGTTTAAAAGAAAATGACATATATTTATTTACATTCAGGAAACTAAACAAATATTCCCTGATGAAATGGAAAAGAAATCTGTTTTATAGAAATTAAACAGAATAATTAATATAATGATTAATAAATACGAGGGTTACTCAGAAATTTTTGAGATACTCGCAGACGAGAATTTACAAAATAAAAATAACGGTTTAATTTTAAAATACAAAGTATTTTAACACAGAAGACGATTTTTTACTGACTTACTTCAACTTGTTTAGCGTAGAATAAATTTTAAACAGAAGAGAAAATGGAGTTGACGCGAGAACATTTTCACGCTATGATTTTCTACGATTTTAAAGCAGAATTAAATCAAGAAGAATGCGTTCAACTGTTGCAATTAGCATTGGGTGATGAATCTCCAGCTTGTGCTACTGTATTCAGATGGTTTAGAGAATTTAGAAGTTGTCGCAATTTTCTTCAGGATGAAGAACAAACAGAAAGGCCGCCGTCGGCAGTAATCCCAGATAATGTGTCTGCCATACGAAAAATGTTATGAATGATAATCGCTGAGCCTATCAAATGATACAGAAGGAACTTAACATTGGATCCGCAGCCATACACAAAAACATTCATGAAGAATTATATATGAAAAAAGTAGTTTGCCGTTGGCTTCCCTATAATCTAACTGAACACCAAAAAGAGGAGTACGTCAAAATCGGTAAAGAAACTCTTAAATTGCTAAATGATGGTAGCCACTGCATCATTTCTAAAATTGTAACAGGTGATGAAACGTACTTACCCTTTTTTGTTGTTAAAACATGTCAAGAAAGCAAAGTATGGGTGTTTGAAGATGATCCCACTCCGACAGTGGTGAAAAAACAAGGCACACTGAAAAAAGTGATGTATGCCGTTTTCTTCAGAAGTACAGGATTGGTCAAAGCCATCAAGTTGGAAGGACAGAAGACAGTAGCAGCAAACTGGTATACCACTAAATGTCTTCCAGAAATTCTACAAGAACTGAATGTTAGGGGACTAATGCTACACCATGACCGGATTAACAGTTGAGTTTCTTTAGCAAAAACAAATTAAAGTGATTGAACATCTGCCGTATTCACCTGATCTAGTTATGTGCGACTTTTGGTTATTCTTTAATCTAAAAAAGAACTTACTGGGACGTCGTTTTCATTCAGAAGAAAAGATTGATGTGGCTATAAATGCATTTTTTCATTTATTCCAAGAAATGAATGGCTTGAGGCATTTAATCTGTGGAAAATTCGTGTACAAAAGTGCATTCATGCTGGAGAAGACTACTTTGAACACACCTAAAATTTTGTAAGTATAAATTTAAAAACCTAGTTGTATCTCAAATATTTCAGAGTGACCCTCGTATATGCTTCCTATGTGTTGGTTACATAATCCGTACAATGTTTAGGAACACTGAGTATCAAATTATCAAGCTGATTTTGGAGATTACTCCATCCAGTAATCATTGTTTTCTGAAGTTACAATTACATCCTTTTTGATTAATGGACTAGACTTATTAGCTGAGCATGTCGAGATAGGACATACTCGTCTAATAAGTCTAGTCCGTTATATATGGGGTCTGATTCAAATTAGGTGGAAATGATGCCTATTCCAAACTAATGATAACCTTAGATTGCAGGCAGCCATTTTTGATTGAATGTTGCACTGTCATTTGTAAACATGCAAATTTTCCTCTCTTAGCACTCTTAAATAACATTTCTTAAAATGGTGACACAATGAATTTAGCCTGTCATGGTTCCAATTTGAGTATTCATATCTATTCTGAAACCCAGGCTTATTTCACCTGTTGTTAAAATTACCAAATAAAATTAAAACGTAGCAGGGCTGACATCTACCAGATGTCTGATTTGGCTGCTAGACTTCCAAAATACTGAAAAATAGATTGCAACAGGTAAAAACATTTATTCAAGAACGGCACAAGTTACATGTAGAGATTTTTGGACTAACTGAAACAAATGGCGAACATAAATAGCAACTCCCTCTTCCTCTGATTGGTTGGAGAGGTGATGCCATTCGCAACATCCTCCCCCCTTTTTGAGAAGCTGGATAGCTACTCAAAAACATCACTTAAAGTCATCAAGTTCAATCTGTTGAGTTTCCTGATGGCACGACCATATCTGGAAACTTGAGGCTGGGTAGCCTCCACAGAATCTGGATTAAAAGAGTCCACAGACGATTCAGTCAGTGGAACGTCTTTGAACGGTAAAACTGTCCAGTCATTTCCACTTACCTCAAGCGGAAAGACGCGTTGTATTGGTCGAATTAGATTACAGGACTGAGTCTTTAACTTAACCGTTTTTCTTCCACCTACTATCCAATACTTTTCACGTATTATACTGAGAAGCAATTGTGTCCCAGCATGGTAATTCTTGTTGTGAAAATGCTCGACAAGTCTTTGTGTAAAGACACAATTGCTAGGTAGCAAGATTGGTGACAGAAACTGAGTAGTATCTATACGTTCGGTAATTCGAGTTTTCACACGAATGACATTATTTCCATCTCTGAACACACACAGGTTAGGTACAGACTTCTCGTCCGGAAAGCTTTGAGCTTGCACACATTTAATTAGTCGGATCTCAGCACTCTCTATCTCTTCTAATGTTAATTTTCCTCTCTTTCTATCCATGATGTTAGTTCTAGCATTATTAACAAATCTGAGAACCCAGGCTACTAATCTTAAGATTGAGTGAAATTTGGAAAATTTCTTAGCGTACCACGGTATCTCCTCTTCTGACAAACTTAAACTACATAGCCTAACTCTCCTTTTTTCTGAAGAAATTTCAGATTTAAGTGCTTGTTGCAACGAATGTGCCAACCTGGCACCAATACAACATGCCATAAGTTCTAATCTAGGGACAGATACCAGCTTTAAAGGACTAACTCTCGCTTTTGCCCTAACCAGTACAGTTTTTACACCTTCGGATGTATCTGTTCTAAGGAATATGCAAGCTGCATATGCCTCTTTGCAGGCATCAACAAAAACGTGCATTTGAGTAGTAACGTTAATTTCAAAATAGCGCGGAATTTCTATATTTTCAAGTTTAGCTATTTCCCCACACCACTTTAGAAAGGGTTTCGCAATGTCATCGGGCAAAGGAGAATCCCAGGATAATTTTAATTTCCAAGTATTCTGCAATAGTATTTTAGGTGGCAGAGTAGCAGAACACAAAATTCCAATTGGGTCAAATATTTTCTGAATAGTTGCCAAAATAAATCTTTTCGTTATATTGCTATCAGTTTTCAAATCTACTGGGCTAACATTGCATTTTAGAACATCTTTATCTAAATCCCATAAAATTCCAAAAACTTTCGTTATCCCTGTACTCTTAGATGTATACTTACATTCGGAATTGCTTTCCCAGTTTCGCAGATTGAAACAACCCCGAGACAGAATTTCTCTACTTTTTAAAATGAATTCTTCTAGTTGACTGACACTACTCACTCCCGTTAACGCATTGTCAACATAAAACGAGTGTCTTAATTTATCCGCTATTTCCGATTCTTCTGCGGGCACACGTTCTAGTAAGTGTGAAAGTACCGCAGCTAACAAGAAAGGACTCGATGACACACCAAATACCACTCGACAATGC
This sequence comes from Latrodectus geometricus, assembly GCA_026290005.1. Classification (NCBI taxonomy): domain Eukaryota; kingdom Metazoa; phylum Arthropoda; class Arachnida; order Araneae; family Theridiidae; genus Latrodectus; species Latrodectus geometricus. Next base: position 84,868 of record JAPDSC010065794.1, on the reverse strand, counting down.
CGATACACAATTTGTTCGTTTTCAGTGGGGAAAAAAAATCTCAAAAAATCTCTGTGCTCAGGCGTAATTCCCAACTGAAGGAAAGCCTTTTCTATATCGGCAGATACACCGATCGGAAAACTTCTAAACCTGTCGATTACATCCGGTATCTGTTCAATTAAATTTGGACCTTTATATAATAAATCATTAAGCGAACTCTTTCTCGACTCACAAGCCGATGCGTCAAAAACTGGCCTTATTTTAGTAGTATCACTGTCGGGTTTGACAACCGGTCGATGTGGCAAAAAATGGGAAGTTTCATTTTCATCCTCCACCCTTTCAATTATTTTCAGTTCCTCCCATTCTCTAAATACAGCCTTATATTTCTCTAGAAGACCATTTTGTTGTGCGCGTTTGCACATCTTTTTATGTCGCTTCCACGTCATCTCTTTATAAGAGGGAAGTTCATTTACATCTGTTTTAAAAGGTAAACAAAGCTCATATCTACCGTTCGGCAAAATTTTCATACTATTCTTAAATTCTTTAATTACTTTTAAATACGCATCATTTTTAGTTAGCCTTTGAATTAGGTCAAGAATTCCAATACTCTCGAGACTCCACAAATCACGGATAGACGATTCTCTAACATATAAAGAAATAATAGTCAAAACGTTGTCATCATTTTTACAACTGTCGTTAGAAACTTCCAGTTTCCCCTTTAAAATGCATCCTAAGCGCGTTTTCACCAAAAACAAACCCGAGTACAATTCAATAGATTGACCTAAAAACAACCCTCCTGCCACATCGGCTCCCAGCAATAAACCAATCTCGCAGTCGTTATTTGCAAGATCTGACAAATTTATACCTTGTTTATTCAGCTCCCTGACCACTAAAGGTTTACTAACTTTTGGCACTGTGCCACATATCTTTTCCTCTGCGAAGGCGTTAACGCGGAGGCTATATGAGTCATCGAGAGATGTTACCAGCAGTTCGTGAACATCATAAATTCGACTCTTAGTTTCCCTCCCCCCAAATAGCATGTGCTTCATTTTTATCTTGTTATTTGATTTAATGCCCAATTTCTCGACCACATTTTTAGCAATATAAGAGTACTGAGATCCGCTATCTATCAAAGCTCTGAGTGTTATCGTTCTGTCGTTAGCACACACTTTAACAGCTAAAGTCATCAGAAATACATTATTTTTACTACAACTATTAGACATTGAATTGGCTCCAATAACAGCAGACTTATTCTCAACATCATCTTTACGAGGATCACACATTAATTAATGGTGCGGTTTCGCACAATATAAACACGAGTTCTTCACTCTGCAGAATTTAGAAAAATGCGAGATAGAAAAACAATTAAAACAGGCACGATTTTTCAGTATGCACTTTTTCTTCTCATCTAGAGACATATTTCTAGCTTCTAAACAGTCCTTGGAAGGATGTTTTTTATTGCAAAAGATGCATAGTAAATTTTGCTTACCTGTGAAATTCTTATTATGCGTGCTTACCAATGACGCAGCGGTAGGGTAGCTTTCAAACTTGTTTACAGATTCTCTTTTATGTTGATTAGAAGGAGGGGAAAAGCCACTTCGCGCTAATTCAACCATTTCCTCACCTTTCACCTCTTGTTTTAGAAAAAGCATCAACTTCTTTAATGAACGGTTTTCAACATCAGATTCTTGCATATTTCGGCTTCGTTCCCAGGCTAACAACACTTCTTCTGGGAGACAGGACTCCACTAAGGGGCTTAAAAAATCACCGTATTTTTCTTGCGTGTGTCCTAGGCTCTCGAGAGCTCGTATCTTTGCTTCCAGCTCATCATACAAACTTGGTAGGTCTGTTTTCGAGCGTCGGGTAGCCGCGTTCTTCATGACCATAGCTAAGAGGTCTCTAACATAGATTTGCACCAACAAATCCTCACGGCCGAATCTCTCTTGAAGCTGACAGATCGCCTTCGGATAATTCTCTGCAGTAGCCGGGAAACTCTCAACTACGCGTGCCGCTCTCGACTTTGGCACAACGGATTGCAGGAGATATTGCATTTTATCCTCATTAGGAATACTTGCATCGTCGTGGATTTTCCGAAACTGACTCCAAAATGCTAGGTAATCCTTAGCGTCTCCATTGAACTTCTTAAGTTCTATCTGTGGGAGCTTAAATTTTCTTTTCCCAGGAACTTCTAACGTAGGCGATTCTTTCAAAAACGCTTGCTCAATATCCGCACAAAGCTGATAATATCTGTCTCTGTATTTTTCAGCGGCCAAAAAATCTTCATACGCCACTTCGGCGTTTTCATCCTTCAACATAAGGTCGGAAATTTCCGCTTGGGATTGGTCCAAGCGTCCGAATTTGTCGCCAATTTGCGACTTCAACACTGACAGTTGCTTTACATCAGGAACTTCCTTCGAAAGTTCGTCATCAACTGCCTTTGCACAAACCGTAAATGACTTACGCAGTAATTTTCGTTGTGTTTTTAACTGCGTCACATCCATCTTCAGGCTTAAACTATTCAGTAGCAAACAAATCGGCCCCACGTTGGGCGCCAAAAATGTTAAAATTACCAAATAAAATTAAAACGTAGCAGGGCTGACATCTACCAGATGTCTGATTTGGCTGCTAGACTTCCAAAATACTGAAAAATAGATTGCAACAGGTAAAAACATTTATTCAAGAACGGCACAAGTTACATGTAGAGATTTTTGGACTAACTGAAACAAATGGCGAACATAAATAGCAACTCCCTCTTCCTCTGATTGGTTGGAGAGGTGATGCCATTCGCAACACCTGTGGTAAGCAGTTCTGTAATACCATATTGATATTAATTTGCTAATAACAGGACTTTGACTTTCTACATATGAACTTTTGACATGAATCTGATTACAAGTTAAACCTGCATTTGTTGAAAAATATCGCATATACCTGTTATGCCAATGTCCAGATTTCATGTTCTCTTCCAGCTAATTTCTAACAACAGTGAGTTGACATGTTTCGAATGTTTCTGACAGACCTGTGTACTTATTGGCATGTTATGCCATCCATGTAGACACAGTTTGCTTCAAAACTATAGCTGAATGGTTAGTGTTCTTACTTTCTGTTCAATAGTTTGTCAGTTCAAATGCCACTTTAGACCAAGTTGTTTGTGATGGTTTAGAATTCACTTTAAACTGTGGGTCTTGGTCTAATAAGCTCTTGTGCAAAAAATGATTATTGAGTGACAAACCAATCTGGTATTTATTGTCAAAGTGTAGATAGATGCTGCAATTTTAAGTTTCACGCACACTGTTATCTTCGTGCACCCATCTTTTAAAGTGCCTGATAATTTTGCTCCCGAAAAAAAATTTTCCATTTGGCTTCTCTTAGTCTGACTTTTCAGCTATCTCATTGTACATCTGTAAGGAAGTTTTGGCCTTTTCATTCTTTGCCACCATTATTAAATTCTATTTTCATCTCTCTTCAGTGAGTATGTCAATATGTTGGTTTGTAACTTGTAGTTAGTTTGTTTGGGAAGATCTGTTGAATTCTTATTGTAGAAAAATTTGAATGTGAATATTATGAATATGAATTTTTTAAATTTTAATTTGTGATTATTGTACAAGTATACCAATGAAAACATTTTGTGTGGCCAGAGCAACATTTTATTCATCTAATAGCCTTTTCAGATGTTTTATACTGTACCTGCTTGCCTTTTTAAAACAAATTGTTAAAATGTTTTAAAATATACTAAAAACCCACTTACAAAACTAAAATAATTTTCTTTTAATTATATGGCTGAATATGTTAAGATGCAAAATAAAACCTACATTTTCAAATATGTCATCCTTGCTTATAACCATTAAAATTAAATTTTTTCCTTGTCATTTCTCAATATTTTTAATGTGTTTTGTTTTATATATTGTTTGTTATTTATAAATTTTAATTGTATTTTGAAAGTGTATATTGTTATTTTTGATCCAGTATTTTACATTGATATTTTAAAATTAAAAATCTTAGTAATTTATCTGTAATAGTTCAATAAATGTTCAAGAATTTATTCAAAAATGCATTATTTTTGCACACAAATTTATTGAAGGAAAATAAAAACTTGACAAGTTGAAAAATTGATATCAATAATATTTAAGAAAATTACTTTTTCTTAAATATGACTTCAATCTGACTTCATTATTAAACTCTTCACTTAAATATACTTTCTGAGTGGTGTACATCAAAAGACAAGTGAGTGAGTATTCTGTATAAGATGTAACTCATGTTGCTTTTTTAAATAATAGATAAACAGGTAACAAAAGAACTTGTTTTGTGGATGACTTTTTGGTATTAGACAATTAATAATAAAGTCTGAGGTATATTGTAAAATTATGTCTCGTATTTTTACATTGCCATGCATTATTCGATATTTTTTCTATTTGACAGGGATTCTCCTTTTATTGAAGGAGAATGTGCATAATTGTACAAAACTTAGTTTTATTTTTCATTCTGAAGTGATAAAATTTCATTTAAAATTATTAATATTCTGTTTGCTTTTCATTTAAAAATATATTTGATTTAAATTTTATTGAAATTTGAAACATAAAGTTTAATATATATGAAAGAATTAAAAATAATTTTAAAAGAACTTAAAACTATTTTTTTTTTTTCAGCTGATACAACTGAAGACTGGTTAGGAACTTGGGGAAAGCATCTTAAATGCTCAACATTTCGTAAAATCAAAAAATTTCAAAAGGTTTGTTAAATCTGTAAATTTAAAGTCAACATTAAAATCAAGTTTTTTAAAAATAAATTATTAATTAAAATTACTATTTCAAGATATTTTTAAAATATTTACTTAATTTGATTTTTTTTAAAAAATTATTTTTTTTATTTATTGAATTCATATTATGAGTCTTTTAATATGTAAATGTTTTCCAATTTAGAAATTTTTCCTTTTCACTTTTTTAGGTAAATCATTATCCTGGTGGTTTTCATCTAGGTAGAAAAGATAAATTATGGAATAATATCAGGAAAATGCAAAATAAACATGGAGGAGAACAGTTCAGTTTTTTTCCTGACACATACGTATTACCTGGTGATATTAAATTATTGAAAAAAATTTGGGAAACCGAAACTGATCATTGTTGGATAACAAAACCAGTAAGATATTATATACATCTAATATTCTAATTTTTTTATTACTATTTTGATAAATTTGTGTATTATAAAATTTTTAATTAGCTACTTTGTATGAATTTACAAAACTCATTGTATTAGATTCTTAACTTTTAACAATGAAGAAATAAGATAATTAAAATTTCTAAAAAAATATAAATTGCCTGTTTAATGATGTTCTAACTAATTTTAAAATGTGTTGTGTAATTTAAAAAAAAATATATCCATGAATTTTGTTTTTTAAACATTTCACTGATTGAAAATGATTGTCTTGAATAGTTTGTTTGCACTTAAGTTGTCAATTATTCTGTTCACTAATTTTAGCTGTGCTTCTATAACCAACTATTGTTCTTTCTTTTCAATGTTCAAAAGTTTCTAGACATTGCTGTATCAGAAAGGTAGATCAACTCTTGACAATACTGCTATTTTAAATCAAGTTATCATGTTGGTTGTGCTATTGTGATCGGAAATACATTTTACAAATACAAACTTCATACATGTTCTGTTAACTTAGCTGAAGCTGTTGCGATTTTATGTGCTGTAAAACTAATACAACCCAACTTTCATCGAAAATACTGTATCTATACAGATAACATGAGTGTGATCATGCAGTTAAACCAATTTAAAGACAAATGTCATCCAGTTATTGTGGAAATATCTAATATTTAAATATATTGAAGAGTAAAGTATTTGGTATTGTGTTTTGTTGGGTTCCTAGTCATGTTGGCAGTGCTGGGAATGAGCTTGCAGATACTGCTTCTAAAAGTGCCCCTGACCTCTTCTGTGAAGCATTAACATTTTTGACATAAAACAAGTTGTCGCATATTTTGTTTCCTCATACTGGCAGAAAACATGAGAATTGTAGACTAACAGCAAATTATGTAATGCATCTCCTCGCATTCTTCTATTTCCATTTGCTCTTATACAAAGAGTCCAATGTGAAGGCATGTAAAACTTAGTCCTTCACATTGGACATATTGGATTTACACACTAGCACTTTTTCTTGTCTCAAGGTGTTCCAATTTGTGATATATGTAATGTGTACCATATACAGTACATTATATTTTAATTGTTTGTCCTCACTTCAATGATGTAAGCTTAGTATATTTTAACAGCACAAATTTAATTTTATCATATTTAATTGGGCTTAAACCACATAGAAATTTTTTTGCATTTTTATGTGCAATAGGTTTTTATATTCTATTTAAACTTTTATCCATTTTAATCTTTTACATAAACTTTTATTGAATTTTTATACCTTACATCTTATACATTTGACTATCCTTTTATTTCTTTTTGAAATGGTATGGTGCAGAAATGTCCAGTATTGGACCTTGCACCAGTAAACCACACAAAAAACTGAATAGTTAATGGTTTTATCTCTAATTTTTATCAAAAAGTAGACTTGTTTTATTTCAAATTTTGATCATAAATATTGAAAGTTGGGTAATAAAATTGGATTTGCTTATTGTCAATTATTTTCATTCTATCATCTATCTAAATTTTCATGGTAGATTGTGCCAAAATAAGTAAACTTGCAAATTTCATGGGATGGATTGAAAGCAATTATAACATATATTACTATTTTTTATCTATCCCTTTATGAGATTTGAAAATGATTAGGTGGACTTACTGGCCATTGAAAGTTCCTACCTAAGTGTGGATGAAATTTAGTGACTTTGAACTGTAAGTTCTAGTCATTATTTGTGTTTATGTACAAAAAATAAGTATTGAGTCAAAAGTAAGGATCTTCCTTAAGTGAAGTAAGCTACTAGAAATTAAATGCCTTATGCTATGGCCTTCATAATATTTTTAATACATATTCTGTTTACAGTTTACTTGACATAAAATCAAAATTGATTTTGTTTAAAGCATTGAAAAATGAATATCAATTTGATTACTCAATAGTATACAATTATATTATTACGTGAATACCTCAGTGAGGGTTAAATATGGGGTAACCAATTATTTTCTATCTTATGTAGTGTTACTTACAATGTGGTTGCCATTTTTTACTTACTTTTTTGATTTATTTATTTATTTTTCTGAAACATATTAATATTTAAACATAATTTATATAACTCTAAGAAAAATTCTAGAAATTTTAAGTCTTTTGACATTTATTTTTTGTCAGAAAATATAATCTATTTCACGTATTTTATTTTTTGTGAAAAGTTTTAAAATATTAGTTTTTGGTGTCCTCACTAGATATAAGCAAAGCTGTAGAAACAATATAAGCAAAATAGGTTTAAAAAAAAAAATAAGCTTTATAATTAGTTATTAATATCATTTGACTGGCTGTACAATGTAGTTTAGTGGATTTACAGTATTGTTGAATTAGCTTGAAAGTTTATAATTTCTTAAAATCTGAAAGTTTCTTTAATTTGTTGAATAGGATTAAAAATGGTAACATGCATATAAATAATTTTAAAGAAAAGAAGAAAGTTAATTCTTGATGTTCTTTTATTTCTTAGAATGATGTTGACCTAAATGGAATGGTTTTATAAAATAAATTTTTTACCACTTTTTATTCAGTTCATGTTTATGATCATACAATTTAGCTTAATCAAGGAAAATTTGAATTTAATGTAGCCATTAGAGTGGCCAGAAGAATTTGTAACACAATCTATTCTGTCCAATTTTAATTGCTAAAGTTTTGAATTTAATAAAATTGTTTAATTGAATGTTAACTTTATTTTCCCCACATTGATTGCTAATGAAAGGAATTAAAATTTATGCAGGATTAATCTGTTTTTGATTTACTAAAGCAATTAATTGATACCTAATATAGAATTATCATGAATACTTTAACTCTAATTCTGTTACTTGGCATCTTTTTTTAATTTAAATGATTACCAATTTTTAAATGATTTCTGACTATTTTTCAAAACCTTTGCTCGTTTTTTTTACATGAAATATAGAACTAATTGATATGTGTATAATTTTCTTTTGTATATTTTCTGTAGTTTTATCATATAAATATATGTTTTTGTTTTAGTTACAAAATATTAAAGACAATTTTGGGATTATTTTATTATGTAAATTTAAAGAAATTTAAAGTTTAATTGAAAAACTTGAATCACTAGTTTGTGAAATTTGTAAAATTATCCCATTACTTGGTAATTTCCCTCAAGCTGATTGCATTCAAATCTGATTTTTAAATTATTAAACTAAATATTATCGACTACTTAGTTAAATTTAATTAAAGAGTATACTTTTGAAATATTTAGCCTGTATTCCAGAATGTGCATCATAGCAGTTCTCTATTGTATTATTTTTTTTAAATTTGAAATGAATTTTTAGAAATCGAATTTGCTTTAAAATCTTTGAGAATGAGATTTTGGAGATAGCATGGTTGTCTTCTAATATATTTTATATTTTAAAGGGATTTTTAGTCTTTGATTTTCATCAATTTACAATGTTTAGATTTCAACCTATCCATGTCTATTTCTAGTATGCAAAAGAAATCATTTTTTTAATTTTGTATACTTTTTTATTAATTAAACTTCTTTCTGTTACACACTTGTAAAATATGAATAGGTGACTTGAACATTATGTTTAGTTTTAAAATATGCCTCAATATAATAAAACTTCTGTTAATAAAAATTTTAAGGATTTAAGATATGAATTTTGCATTTTATTATAAATTCAATATGTATCAATGTCAGATTATATGAATTTAATTTGTTGAAACGTTTATTCTCTTTAAAGTTAATAAAACAAAAAGGTTAAATATTGTAAGAATGGAAGTTAAAGTAATTACATATGTTTAGTTAGTTATAAGAATAAATAATCGTGCAAATGTGATTAAAGAGTATTTACATATTATAGTGTGCTTCAGCTCGTGGTACAGGTGTTAAAGTAATTCATAAGTGGTGTCAAGTGCCTAAAAATAGTCCAGCAGTAGTTCAACGGTAAGAGTAATTATAATTTCAATAATATGACCTTTTTTTAATTTCACATGAAATGTTTCATACTAAATATTCTGTATTTTTAGCTATATAAGCAATCCATATTTGATAAATGGTAGCAAGTTTGACTTGCGAGTCTATGTCCTAGTGCCCAGTTTTAATCCTTTGAGAATTTATATTTTTCAAGATGGACTTGTTCGATTTGCTTCTGAAAAGTTAGTGTTTCCATTTTACATTAGCATTTATTATTGAAATATTTTCATTCAAAATTTCTTTGCAATAAAAATCTTTTATTATCAAAATTATTTTTTATATTTTGACATAAGCAATAATTTATTTTAATTTGAATTTATTGAATTAGTCTTCATATGAAAATTCTTTCGTACTCATTGTTCTCAGTTAATATGTTCTTCAAACTTTATCTAATTTTAATTATGCTATTAACTTTAGGTATTCTCTGTCCAACAAATCATTTTCTAACAGATTTATACATCTTACTAACTATAGTATAAATAGAAGGAGTTCTGCTTATACATCAAATGAAGATGAAAATTTATGTCAAGGACATAAATGGTACGAATTTAAATATTTTACTGTATATTCAAATATTTAGTATATTTTACTATGTAAAATGTATTTAAAAGTAAATAATTTTGTACAAATATTTTTTATTCAATTGGTGTAATTTTCTAATTATCAATTTTCCTTAATATATAGTTTCATATTCATTTAGAAGAAAAGATGCATATAAAATAATGCATTTTTTAAATATGAGCAACCACGCTTATCTCCATTTCCCTCAAGATTTGATCTGCTTAAAACCTTAAGTGATTAATTTTATGAAACAAAGATGGAAAAAATGTTTCGTTACTTATATTTGTTTTTAAAATTTTTTATATATTAATTTGATCAAAAGTATTTAATCTTTTTCTTTTATAAGATCAACTCTGCAACAAAGCAATTCCTTAGTGTAAAACTAAGAAAAATATTCATTTCATTAAAATGTTTAAATATCAAAAAAGTGGACTTAAAATATTTGATTTCAGAGTGTTTGCAAAAATTATTCTCTCTCTCTCTCTCTCTCTTTTTTTTTTTTTTTTTTTTTAATGTTGATGTATTATATATGGTCTTGAACTTGAGTTTGGAAGAAATATATTTTGCTCATATATTGAATTTTTAAATGCAGAATAAATTTGTAATTTTTTTAGGTATGTTACTTTGCTGACACATTGAACTTTATTAGTATCTATTATGCAGTTATCAAAACTGAAATTTCATCCTAATTATTTTTAAAAAATGCAAAATGCTCATTATTTGTCTTCAATTTTTATTTTAAATATATTTTTATGAATAAGTATTTGTGTTATTTGTATTTACAATGTAGTTTTTTTTGTGCAATTAAACATTCAATTTTTTATGAATGACTTTAAGCATTTTATTAAAAAGTTGTTATACACATTTTAAACTCATTGTGGTTTTTTGTTTGGTATTATTTAGCTAAAAATAAAAATTTACCTATAAGAAAGTTATTATGATGAATTGAATATTGATATAGAAAAATTTTAGGTCTCTTAAATCATTTTGGGTTTATATGTCGAATAGTGGTATTGATGTTGACAAAATCAAGGCAACTATAGTAGATATGGTCATAAAAACAGTAATCAGGTATTTCTTATTTTTCTTTCACATATTTTTTTTCGTGTTAATGTTTCATATTCTTAGGCTGAATTTCACATTTTTCATTAGTTCTGAAGGCCCCATTTGCAGACTCATGAGAACAAATGCCAAATGTTCTTACAATTGCTTTGAATTGTTTGGATTTGATATAATGCTTGATAAAGATTTGCGACCCTGGTTACTAGAAGTCAATATTTCTCCAAGGTAAACTTTTCCTCATTATGTTAATATTTATAACAATTTTTTCTTTAAATATTTTTTAACCTCCTTCTTTCTTCTAGTTTGCATACAAAGTCAACATTAGATTTCAATGTTAAGGTAAGTACCATTTTTAATTCTCTTATAATAATTACTGATATAAATATGCTTATTTTATAAAAATTATATAATTGTGATAATTTTGACTTTAAAATCAATATAATGATAAAAATATCTCATTTATTGCTGGAAAATATTGAAAGCTTCTTAAAATAAAGTTCAGTTTCATAACTTATGATTTCTTTTAAATATAAAAATTCAGTCTTCATTTTATAGATAATAGAATTTTAGCATTAGTGGCTCTTGATTTTTGCATAACTTTCTGTTTCACATACATGATTGAAAATTCAACATTTAAAAATTGTCAATGAAAAAATTTGCTTTATTATAAAATGTGGTAATTTTTTCATACCGTGTGTACTTATAAACTGTTTGTCAAGCTTCAAAACTTTCAATTGTAAATTTGCTGATATAAATAAGGTAAAAAGATAAGAAATCTGGAGTGATTTTGGAGGAATACTGAAGACTACTTCAGTATTTCTCTAAAAATATTTCTACTTAATGAATTGACATCAATAAAGGTGCTTAATATTGAATTAAACTCACCGATTACTTCTGTTTCATAATTTTTTAATCGATCAGCAATAAAATATGCTATGAAGCAAACTCATAGAGAGCTGTTATACCATTTATTTAATTTACCAATACTCCGAATTATAGTTTACTATCTTGTATTTTTTTTAAAAAAATAATTTTGGATATTTAATATAGATTTGTCATTAAATTTGCTTGGAATTTTAAAATCTTAAAGATGTGCAAGCGTTAACAAATATAATTTTTTTAAATAAATTTTAGGCACCAGTTGTGAAAGATATGCTAAATATTGCTGGATTTGAAGTTCCTGAAAAATGCACAGTGGCATCTGTGGATTCTATGTAAATATTTTATTTTTATATTTCATGTGAAGTAGTTAAAAAGTTTATTTCAATCTGACAATTATTATTATTATTTTTTTTTTAATTTAAATAACATTCAATGGAATATTAAAAAATGATTTAGTAAAAAATATGGTAATATTTGGCAATGGTTGAAAATGCTTTAAATTTTAGCCATTAAACTCGAGCAAGTATTTTATGTAGCTACTTTAAATATATTGTAAGTCATATGTATTTTTGTACATATCAGTAAAATATATGCAGAATAACATTTTGTATGACATGAATATATTTCTGTGATATTTTTTTGAGCTTCATTATTTTTTATAGAAACTGATTATACTTCTGTTGTAAAGTACTTTTCAAACTCTTATTTAATTAAAATGTTTCACTAGTTTTAAAGTTTAGTAGCTTTGTTAGCTTAGCATAAAATCTTAAAATATAACTCGTTGGATTTAACTCGTTGGTTATGTGTTAAAAATCATTTTCAGAAATGATTTTTTAAAATTTCTCCTGCGTTTTATAAAAATGCAGTTTAATTTAAAATTTTTAATTGGAATTGTATTTCAAAAGGTTTCTATAAATTTACCTTATTAAAAGTTATCTCTGTCTTTCAGATATTTGCCATCAGATGGAAATCGCCACCAACCAATACTAAGAATTTTATCACCAGATGAAAAGAAGAAACATAATTTATTTAACTCAAGAAATCTTTACGGGGTAAGTTTTGTAAACTAATAAAAAAATGCTTATCACATTCTGTTAATAAGCAAAACAATTGCAGTTATTGTGAAAATAATGAACATTATATTCATTTGCCTAAATGTCTTACCTATTGGTCACAAGAAATGTTTTCTATTAATTTTATATATCTGCCCACTTTAATGGTTTTGGTTGCATTCTTAAGTTTTTATGGCAGTGATAAAATCCTACAGTTTTAAATCTTATCAAATTTGTCTAAGAATATAACAGTTACCATTTCAATCTCTTGAATGCAATTGCAATTTGTATAAAGATATGTACGAAGTGAAGAAACAATTTGCTATTTATATAGTTGCTTTTAAAAATATTTACAAGAGTTGATTTTTTGAAATTCCATTGTATCATTTTACTCAGTTCTATTAATAATATTTTAATCTGTTGGTTTAATTTAATAAGTATTGATAAAAAAATTATAGCATATATAATCCTGTATACAAAGGGACATGAGTTATTGGAAACAATCCATCTATGTCTGTTGCTTTACAACTCCTGAAATTTCATTTTATTGAAAAAACTTCTGACAAAAATATTAATTTTATTTTTCATATAGACTGTTCATAAAGGGAAATAAGAGTGTTTTGTAATTTGGTCCATTTAACAAATAACATTCTTATAAAATTACAATATTATGGATTTTAATCATAAGGAAAATGGATTATTTTGAATAATCAATTTAATATTACTTGAAACAATAAATTAATGATTAGAATATTTAAACTAAGCAGTTATTAATTACAAAAAATATGATATAAACATATTGTATAATTAATTCTAAAACACAGTTTTGCTACTCTTTCTAACACTAATATTGAAAATATTTTGACAACCAAATAATTGCAATAAGAAAAAATTTGTCATGAATTAGAAATTCTTAATAATTAATAATTTAAAGAAAGATTTTTCTACACATACTTTTTTGAAATATTGTAACTATTTTGAAAATTTTCTTAATTTTAATACTTATGAAAAATACTTTTTATATTAAAATAACCTTCTCTATTTCTTATTACATTCATAGTAATAAAAATAGTTTTAAAAAGTTCAATGATATATTGTTTAGATTAAAAGTTTTACTAAGTTGTAGGTTTTTCAACTTCTAATTAGTATTAATATATCAAAAGTTACATTACTTTAACATTATTTTTGGGTAGTTTTTTTTAAAAAATTTAGAATTTTGCCATTAAATTATGAATTAGCATAAATTATTCATCCATTGTAATTTATGTGTAGTAATTTAAATTTAGTTTTAAATTAAGTAGAAGATGCAAACTACAAATATATTTTTGGTATTTTTTATTCCATTGTAATTTTATAGTTTTAGTACATTAATCAAAATTTTAGAAACAGTTTCAATTAACTTTTTTATTTTATGCTTTCATTTTCTTAACATTAATAAAATTTAATTTAAAAACAGGCTAATTTTTTCTTCTCTTTTTTTTTTTTTTTTTTTTTAGAAGTATAATATCCTAGAAAATCTGACATTGGATGACATTTATTGTTTGATGGAAAGTGAAGATGAATATCATCGACGTGGTTCTTTCGTCCGAATTTTTCCTACTGAGACTTCAAATAAATACTTTATATATTTTGAAAGATTAGGTTATTACAATATCTTATTGCATGCTTGGGAACAAGCTTTTCATAATGATAGAATTAAGGGTAAGATCAATTTTCATCATTTTGAACATCTGATCATTATTTTTTACTATTAAAATTTACTGTGTTGATCATTGTATAAGTGAAGGAATTTATTTTAGTATAAAAGCAAGATAATGCAATTAGCTATTTCTCATGTATAATCAAGGGTATATCAAATAATTTTCTAATGATTAAATCTTTTCCTTCTCTTAGTATATTTTCTTTTATGTATTAAGTTAATTAGTATAAAATATTCAATAAAATATTAGTTTACATATACTGGATCTTGAAGAATTAGTTTTTATGAAGATATAAATCATAATCCAAAGATTTTAGTCATAAAAGCATCTTTCTTTCAAGTAATTTAAGTACTGTAAATTCTATGGCAAATCAATGATTTACTATAGTCCCTTGATTTTGTAAAATGACTTCAAAAATTTTATTGATTCTTGCAGGTATAAATTATTTGCAAGAATTATTTGATAAGATGCCTGATCAGCAAAATAGCACAAAACAAACTCCAGTGGTAAGAGTAAAAATTTTTCTAAAATGATTGTTGTTATAGTTAGGTTTATCTAATTATTAATTTTCAGTTTTTCAAGCTATATTTTTGAAGAAAGTGTTTCATTTTATTTTCAAATTTTTATACAATATTTTAATTATAGAGAGGCTTATAAACGAAGATGTTCCTCCTTATTAATTTAAGTAATTATATGTTTCTAGTATAGCTTTACAATTTACTACAGATTTAACATAAACCAAACATTAAAGTTTCAGGTCAGATAAGTAAATTACAAATTTTGCACACATAAATGCTAAGAATAGCAATAATGGTATTAGAAGTTGGTTTTCATTATATCTCAGAAAATTTTACTGAGAGCAATAAATGTTATCACTGATCATTTTAATTTTCAATGTTAAATGCTTAATATTTTGTTATATCCTCTATGATTAAAAATAAATTAAATGTTACACAAGAAGGAGACACCTAACTTATAATTGTCTTATTGTATATCAAATAACAGCTTATAATGGCTTTCTATTCTGAAATTAATAAAATAAAAATTTAAGTGGGCATCCTCTATCAGCCAGTTTGAAACAAATCTTTTAATTATGCAAAAAAAAAAAAATCATTAAAATTTCTGAACTACTTTATAATATCCTTAATTAAAGCAAAACTAATTTTTTTAATTATTATATGGGCTTTTAAGGAAACTAACTTATATACAATAGTTTCCTAAGTCAAAGTAGTAATGCAATGTTTGTATTGGCTAAGGATCTATTCTTTGATTAAATTAGTGAAACAAATTATTGTCAGTCCAAGAAAAAATTAATAAATTAAAATGAAAAAAAAAAAGTACTTTAAAGAATTCTATGTTAAATTCCAATTTTTTTTCAATTTTTCTTTTAAATAATATCAGAGAAGAAAGGGGGAAAAAGCAAAATAATGGTATTTATGCTTGTTATAAACTACTCTTTAAAAAAATTTTAATTAAAATGTGACAGTAAAGATTTTTGCTATCTTAAGTGAAGAAATAATTATGCAATTTAAATCAGTTCTATAATTTTTAAGCATTTTGCTTACACTCTTCAAACATTATCACTTTAAAAATTACTTAAACAATGAATTTGAAAAAAATTTTTAAAGCATATTATCTGAAAGCTAAAAGGAAAAGGGTTGTATAAGTTCATTTTTAATCATTGTTGGAACAAGTTTTGAATGCTCTTTTTAACAGTAATTTGGTACAAATATATTGTTGCCATCTTTTTGTTAATGTTAAATTAGAATTCTTTTTCAAGCATATGATATAAGTGCTTTAAGATAAAACAGATAATGAATGCAAAAAACTGAGAGCCCTTCAAATTTAAAATATATTTGATTTTATCAGAGTTACATAATTGTAATTTAAATTTAACTAAGGATTCTTTCCAAAACTTAGTTATATCAAATCTAGTTTGGGTAGCTAAACATTTTTAGAAAAATAATTTTTTTTTTTTATAATGAACTTCAGATATGTACTTACAGTTAATGATTTGCCTAACTAGAGGTAAAAGTTCGGTCTTCTTTAGAAAATTGAATAAACATATTGAATAAAAGTTTTACCTATTTTTATCATTTTTCAGATTGGTATATCTCAGTTCTATTTTTTAAAATGCTTAAAAAAATTTGCTAAAATGTAACTAGTTGAGCAATTACAGTTACATAATTAAGGTATTAATTTAATAACTTATTCTCAAAATATTTTAATACATTTTAGAATTAAATTTTTTTTTTTTTTTTTTTTTTGAAATGGTATTGTCACAAAAAATTTTTCTTTCTTTTTTCATCTACATTTTATTTAAAGCACTGGACAATGCTGTATTTTTTAATGTTTGTCCAGAATAAGTCAAATTCAATTATCTGATGCAGAAATATTTTCGAATTCAAGAGTATCCAATAAGTTTTAAAAATTGCAATGCTTAAAATAACTGTTCAATCTTTTGCTTTCATTGATTCTGAATTTTGATACTAGTTGTGCAATTACACCTGCTATTAAAACCTTTGTTGTATTATGATACATTGTAATAATAAAAGTAAGAAATTTAATTATATCATTTTAATTCTTAAGCATTAATTTTTAGCACTTTTTAAGCAGAGAAGCATATAATGTGATATTGGAAATTTAGAATTTCTAAAGAATTTTATACATTTTGGTTGAATTTAAAATTCAGTTCTAATATTTAATGTGAAACTTTTTTACAATTTTATTTATTTCTAGTTGTAATTTATGATCAATATATTAATTTGTATTGAATTCATGAATGGTTCGATTTCAAATCAATGCTATTAAAAAAATTCTTTGTTTCTGTTGGATGGAATATATGATTTTAATTTGTTTAGAAACTGCCTTTTATTAAACATTGACATTCAAAAAAAGATGCATTTAAGGCAAGTTTTGAAAATGTAGAAAAGTAGTTTGTATGTATACATTTGAATAGTCATTTATTTAAATAACCAAGCTGTTTCTCTCTCAAGCTTTTATGAAGAAACCTATTAATTTTGATTTTTTGCAAAAAAAATAATTGTAATGAAGCTATTGTTTAGAGCTAGCAATTTAATTGTCAGTAGTTTAATTTTTTTATATTAAATAATGAGTATAATGCATTATTTTAAAAGGTTTTATAAATTTGTCAAGTTTGAAATGTTTTTAAATCTAAGTTTTAAAAACTTTTTAAAGTATTAAATTGTTCTTTTACATATATTGTATTATTTTGGAAAACAATTTTTTTTCTTAAACTGTTTATGAATAATGATATTTATTGATATACTATTGAAAAATCTATATTTCTCCATAAATATGAGTGGCAACTTTTCAAAAATACACAAATTATAGCTATTTAATAAGATCTTTAATTTATTAAATTGCTATAATATTGTTTGATTAAATAGAGAGCCCTGGAAAATTCTATTTTTCTGATCGAAATAATGAAAAAGATTATTTGTTAAAACATTGTCAGTATTTTCATATGTTTATATTTTAATGATTTTTTTTTTTCTTTTTTTTTTTTCAGCAAAAAACAGATCTTCAGATAACAGGTATTTTCAAATTCTGTTCTAAATTGTTACCTTGATTTATATTATACAAATTGATTTTTATACTTGGAAAATTAATGAAAACCACTATAATTATGAATAATTCTGCAGAAAATAAGATTTTGTGTATGTTTTTTAGTAATATTTTCTGAAATGCTAGGATGATACAAATTTCTTGTTAAACTCCTCAGGGGGTTTATTTTCTTTAAATAATCAAGGGGTTCCCAGTCATGATACATTGATCTGTTAATTTGTGCCTCCTCTTTTCCATTTTCCTCTCATCATCATTGCCTTTTATAAGATTCAGTGTTCTAATTGAGATTCTATTGCTGCTCTGTATATATTAGCTTTTCCTGGGAGCTAAATCATTCATATGTTTGTGCCTGTGAGACTGGTGTCCTTTGAAATGGAATCTTCCAGAGACTAGCTCATTACTTTGGCCCCTGTTTCAGGTAAACAGGAGTGTTGTGATTTATCTTCAGCACATTAGGGCTTGCAGAGATCGTACATTTCTTTGGTAACTCTATAAGGAAGGAATCCTCTTTATCAAAAACATATAGAGCTTGTATAGTATTGATGCAGTTATCCTGCATCCTATTGTTGGGCTCTAATATAGGTGGTACAATCAGAATCCTTAGATGAACAAATTTCTTATAGAGTGTAATTTTTTTTCTCCTTATAGCAAAACAGATGGGATTTTTCCTATATATTTTATCACTACAAAAGTTTTCCTCCATTCTTTCAAAGTTTCTTCATGTTTTATCAACAAGAGTCTTATTGGTACTGTTAAGAATATGAAAAATATTCCCAAGATTAAATTTGTAGATCTTGATTAAAGTATTATCAGCTAAACTGACTGAATTTTCACTAAAACTGAAATTTTTTGGTAATACTGATGTTACAGTATTTGCTCATAGTAAGTCAAATTTTGAGAAGTAATTTCTGCTCATGATTTGTTTTATGTTTTTCAATCAAAAAACTTTATCTGCCACTTGCTGACCAAAAAGAATATGTACAATCAGGAGAAAATACACAATTTTAAGAACTGAAAATTTTTGTGATTCATATACTTCTATTATTTATTAGATCTGATTATCTAAATAACTATGTGTGTCCTTATATTCCTAACTTATTTGTTTCTTTAAATGTCATTGTTTGGATATGCAAAAACTACTTGTAGGGAAACTTTGATTTGTGTTCAATGCTTTTCAGTTGGACAAAGAAATACATGTCAATTAAATGTGCTTCACCTTTGCTGTTGCATGTCCTTCATATTCCTGTTCATAGCCAACATAGGTATTGCAAAAATAGATATTAAAAGAAACTTGTCTTACTCCAAAGACAGACAGTATCCTTTACTCCTCAGCAAGGTGTAAGTTATATGTAAATTAACTAAAAATCATTAAATCGTTCATGACTTTTGGCAATTTATAAACAACCCAAACTGATCTCCAAATTCTTATGCAAAGTCAAGGTGCCTAAAATCTCAAGTTGAAGCATGTGAAATAACTTTTTACAAGTATAAAAACTATTTTCACTTGAATCAGATGTGCAGATAGTAGATTTTTTATATGTATATATATTTTTTAACACCTCAATGAAGATTTGTCATTGTCCAAGATGAGCATTTAATCTTGCTTCTTGCTTAATAGCCTTATTCATCTCTTGGAATTGTTTAAGTTTCCACACTCAGATAATATCAAAACAATAAGTGATATGTATAATCCAACATTTTTTATCATTAAAAAAATATCCTTGAAGCCTTAGTGTTTCTTAGCTCTGTACATTCCATCTGTACAGATATTGTATTTATGCATACTACAACAGCACCTAGCATTATCTCTGCACATGACATTGTTATTGCAGTACACATATATACAACTCTCATTACTGTATGTATTCTTAACCTCATTATAATGTCATCCATAAAAAAGAGTTGAACAGTTAATAGGATTAACTACTAATACCCTTTATATTGCCTCACCTGACTTTAGTAGCTAACACTTTATAGAACCGTAATAATCTGAATTCTCATGATTACATAATTGAACAATTTCTAATATCTTCTTTATAAAGCTCCACAAAAGTAACTTATTTCCACCAATAAAAACTTTTCATTTATTAGATTTATCCTTTTGCTCTCAAATAAATCTGCCTGCATTAAATTTCAATATTTAAAATGTTTATAAAATTGATTACTTTCCTCTAGTTATAACCCAAATTAATCTATAACCAAAAATACCAGTTTGGATTCTACTTGTAGTATTGGATCACAAGTTTTCCGTTCTCTTATTGTGAAAGCTGAGCACACTTTATTTATTTTTTTTAATTAACTTTTCTTGATGACATGGATGATGTGCAAAAAGACACTAATAAATTTTAGACACTATCAAAACTTATTTCCAAACATTCACTGTGAGCATCGTAAACAATGGTAAAACAAGTGCCAAGTGACATAGAAAACAAAAAAATCTGGGAAAGATCCACTCACGAATTATTTTACTAAAACTTTTGAACCCATCTTATTTATGTATTTGTAGATAATTAGTATAATCTGTTTGAGACATTTTGATCTTCTCCCATTTAGATCCTTTGTGATTTTTAACTGATTTGAGATGTAAGTTATTGTATCTAAATTATTTAAAATGCTACCTGCATCACATCACCCTTTGAGATACATGGTTGTCTGCCATGTTTGGATACTAATGTGCAGTCATGTAATATATTACAGTTTCATAAGTACAAACCATACTTTTGTCTTAACCTGAATTCCCTGATTTTAAAATCCAAATAATATATTTTTAAATTTCCATATTAGAATATCTTTACTGCCAATATAATAAATCACTTCACTGAATGTTATAAATTAGTCACATTATCCTTTATTTTGCAACATTTTCATATTCTTCCTACACTCCTGTTTTAAATGGCTGAAAATCAAGTGGTCATGTTAATTGAGCTATTGTTGAAAATACAGATAACAACATGACTTCATGCATCATGTTTACACAGCTGAAGTTGTATGTGTTCTGAAACTGAAGAAGTGATCAACTGTCATCAAAGATACCACATGTATAAATAGCTTAAGTGTGATACTGCAATTAGAACATTTTAATTACAAGTGCCATCCAGTTATTTTAGAAATATTAGATATTCTAAGTATATTACTGAGTAAAGAATTTGACATCTTATTTTCTAAGGTTCCAAATCATGCCAGCATTAAAGTATTAGAACTTTCTGACATTAAACAAATTGTCAAAGATTTTTTTTTTCTGTTATTGATAGAAATCTTGAAGTTTGTGGATAAAGAACAAATTATACATAATTTCACATCACATTCTTCCATTTTTATTTATTTCAATTTGTATAATTGTAAAACTTACACGCCTTCGCATTAAACATACTTCTTAGTTTATTTAAATACAGTACATTGCATTTTAAATGCCTATGATTGATGTTTTTTTAACTGCAAAACTTTTAAGTTTAGCAGATTTAATTAGTTTTAAACCACAAATTTGATTGCATCTTAAAATGAAAAAAAAAAAAAAACCTTTATCTATTTTAATCTTTTACATAAACTTTTATTGAATTTTTTAATGTGTTCACTTTTACACATTTTTCTTAGTAATTTGTCTCTGAGTTTCTACTTCTAATTTCAATTACTGTACAATGTAAATTTGACCAATACTACCAAGTATCAAATCAATCTTGTTTAGAATTTGTAGCACTACAAAATTTTAAATTTTTTATCACATATTTGATTATTGATGTTATATTTAATAGTGCATAAATTGAAAATATGTATGACATGGTGTGTTGCTTATTTTCTAAGTGATGTATTTCTAATGATCAAAATTTTACAAGCAATAAACTATATTTAGTTATATAATTTATAAAGAATTCAAGGTATAAATTATGATAAATTCCTTAACATGAAGTGTCTAGTAATTAGAAAAAAAATTAGGTTTGTTGATAATGATGTTCCAAATATGATTTTATCACAGTAAAGATTATTGAAAATATTTATAATTTGAAGGAAATAATACTAAAAATATAAGCTTTTATTAAAAAATTTTAACTTCCCATATTTAAAACTCATTAAAATTACCATCATTTGTGATAATTAATATATGTCAAAACTATATTTAAAAGAAAACAATAAATTTTACTACTGTAAATAATAAAAATACAATATTTAGTTTAATAGAACAGTAAGATTATTAAAATCAAAGTTGTCAAAAATGTGTTGCTTATTAACTTAATTTTAATATTTACTTATAAAAATGTAACTATAATTTAATTATCTTTTTCAGCATGATGAAAGTTTGGAGCTATTTTTTGTAAGTATTGTGTTTTTTTGTATCTCATAATTTTTCATTGGTTAACATTTCAAACTTTACTTGATTTTTTAAAAGATGTTCTAAGAGTGTCATATAATGTTGCATGATCTCAAGGGTATATATAAGATTTTCATTTAAGAATTCGGTATTTTTAAAACTTGAGTATGGAATATGCAGTTTCTTCATTAAATATTTTAGATTACTAGGTTTTTTTTTTTTTTTTTTTTTTTTTTTTTTTTTTTTTTTTTTGAATTTTCAAACAGATAAATTATCATAGAAATATTGCACCTGTGTTAATAGCATTTTCCCATTATTTTGATCACCACAGTGAGCTATTTATAATTTGTAACGCAGAATACCATAAATCGAAATTCTTATGACACTTTCTAGATATTTTTTTATTGAGAACATTTGGTTAACAACTTTAAAATCATTACATTTTTTAAACCATATTATTAAACTCATGATAATTTTTTATACTTAATTTATAATTCATACTGTTAATATAAATTAAAATGAGTTACTTTTCTAATTAAATAAAGATTATCAGTTGCTTTAAAAACATATGCTATAATATATTTATGTAGTCTTTTTATGAAAAATATTCATTTTTAAATAGCAATATCAAACTTTATAAGTAATCATACAAATCTAAGGAGAATTAAAATCGTTATTTAAATTTTTCATATCAATATTATCCAAATAGTCACAGTACCATTTGGTACTGCATGTAAAATATTTCTGTTTAGTGTTAATAATTATTTTAAGGCTAAAAAATTTAACTTTGCAATTGCATTGAAGCCATACTGAAATATTTTAATAAGAATTCCATTATGATTAATTTGCTATTTGGTATGTAATACTTAATATATATAAACTAGAATGTTTCTATTAATCATATTTATGGTTTAAATGTTGCTAGTTGCAGAACAATTAAATATAAATTATTTACTGCTCATTTTTTAGTCTGAAATAGATTTTTAAATTTAAAATTACAGTGTTTACTTGTATTAATGATTTGTATTTTCAGTTTACTTTTGTGAAGAAACTAAGACTCTAAAATGGGGAGAAAACTGATATTTAAATGTATTTTTTCATGTTTTTGATGTTTTGTAATATTTTCTTTTTTATTTTATTTAGAATCTGGGATCCTTTGTATTTTCCAAGCAGCAAGTTTTAATGCAGTTTCTTCCAGGATATGAATTATCTACTATAAGCTTGTTTCCCTTCCTGTAGTGATCATGGACACATCCTGGATAAATCATAACCATTTTTTGTTTTTATGCAAAAAATACCCTATTTTTTACCTTTTTAAAATATGAATTGTGTAAATAAATGAATTCAAACAATCAATGAATAAAGTATTTATTTTTAAGAAGCTGTAATTTTCTCTTCCAGTCGCAAACATTGTGATGCAAAGCTATTTCTAAAATGAGTGGCACTTTTTTCAGTTTTTATTTACAATTTAAAAAGCAAATTTTTTTTTTTTAATTCAAAAGATGCATAAGTGATTTCAGTATAATAGTTTAGTGGTGACTACTTTATTTAAAAATAAAATTTTATTAAAATGACGTGCTTAAAAATGGCATTGTAAGCAAATTTATGTATTTTGATTGTTTCTAAAAATTTATTTATATTAATATTACAAATCACTTTTTTATGCACTTATATAAAACAATTAGTTTAGCATTAACAAATGCACTATCTGATACATAGTAAATAAAACATCAATTATATAATTACAATGGGGAAATAATTTCATTACATAAATTTAATAGATGCATTTATTAAAATTTGTTTTAAAAAAATTGTAAAATTTTACAAATGAAAACGTTCTTTTGTAACAATGACTCTTAAGTTGTGAAAAGTGATTTTTAAAGCTGTCGGAAAACAATAATTTGATGAAATCATTTTTTAAATACAACTTTGTTTGATGTGCAAAAATTTACCAATTAAATCAGTATTTTTGCTGCCTGTCATTTTTCAGTACTCTTTTAAAGTGGTATATTATTTATGATTTTGTTTGCCATGAATTTTTTTAATCTTATGCTATAAATATTGAAACATATTCACATTACTAAGTCTAATCCTTTTTAAAATATGTACTTACACCAAAAAAAGATTAGCCTGAATTTGAATTCTCCCTTCATAATGATTTTATTGCAAATCAGTAAGCATAAATATATTATATGCATACTGAAATTATCTTTTACATATTAAAATTTACTTTGTCATTTGTTTAAATATTTGAAGAAAATGAAATTGTAAGAGTGTGCTTAACTGATTTGGTTATTTAGATTGATGGAATGCTTTAAAATTTATAATGCTAACAAAAAAATATGCTTAGTGTGTCGAGGTATGTGTTTGCAAACTTTCTGTATACCGTAAAACTATGAAATTACTAGTTTCTTAAGAGCAAGAGTCATGAGCAAGGCTGATACTTCTTTTATGGTACTTTTAGAACATGATGTAAAGGAAAAATAAAGATAGCTGATACACATCTTGTAAGAGAAACAATTTAAAAAGTTCTTGATAATATATCTGCAATTTTTTCCCAAGATCTTTAGCAAGTTCTGCCTGAGACATGTGTAGTATTGTAACTGAGAATGCATTCTTGATGAATTAGAATTTGAAGGTGCTTCTTTTACTATAATTTATATGAAAACCTTACTTCATGAAGAAAATTGCATGATGACATCAATTACTTAAAGAATATAACATCTCAAAACACACTGCTTGAGCTATCTTAGTTTTGTAGAAAAATAAACTAAATAGATTTTTTAAAGGAATATTCTAAAAAATAGAGGTAAATATTGTAGAGGTATGTTAAAGGAAAAGCAACAAAAAGAAAGACTGCATATAAAATTTTTGCAAAATCATTGTACAATTTTATTTTACAATGATTGTGCCAAAAATTTATATTAAACCAATAAGACTCTTGAAGAAAAGCTTTCTTTTACACACTTAAAAAAAAAAACAAAAAATGTAACTTTCTTTAAAATTAAATTGGGGCTCTTTTTAGAAATGATTAGTTTTGCATTGGACCACAGTAAAATGTTGAAATTAATGCAAATTGCAAGGAAAATAAAATATTTTTCCCGTATTGTTGGCTTTTCAAATTGCTTAAAATATTCAAATAAGTTATAAAAATTAATATTGGATAATTCTTTTCACTAGTTTTAAATTACTTTTCTTTTTTACTAATTTTATATGGAGAAAATTAAAAACTTTGTTGTGCTTATTAATAATAATTCCGGAAAAAAAAGTTTTTAGCATGTAATTTACATAAAACAAATATTACTTATCAAAAATAAATAACTTTCCAATTGCCATTTTTGTTATTTGTTTCCTCATTTAAGATGATTTAAACATTGAATAAAAAATATAAATCATACTGTCGTGTAATATTTCCTACCAAACTTAAGTACAAGTAACTTATAAAAAATACATTTATTGTTCTTTCATTGGAGTATCTATAGATTTTTGACCAACAATTTCATCAATATCAATATGATATTCACTTTCATTAATTTCACTTTGAATGAGTCCTTTTGCTCTTAAATAACCATTCCATTGGCATGGAATGCTTTTGAATTTCTTTATTTTCTTCTTAATTTCTGCAGGAGTATCTTGATAGTAATTTTTTGAGTCTTTAGCCATAGCCTGAAAAATAATTTCTTATATTATTTCGAATTACTCAAATTTAAAATGACAATTGGTTTATCAGATCAATATGGACCTGAAAGTTATACTGTATGTTATAGCAACATTACTGACACAATATACAAGTCCATAAAGGTGATGATATTTTATTTTAAAAGTGAAAATATAAACATAAATTTATCTTTACTTTATATATACACCATAAGCACATTACTTCTGAATTAAGCATATGTTCCAAGAGAATAACATTCTCATGCAGTGTATGTTTAATTCTAGAAAGAAATATCGTAAAGATGGACATAACTATTTTGATGCTTGTTTCAAATATTAACCTCTCTAGCAACTTTATACATGTTTTCTATCAATGTGACTACTTAAAAAACTCTAAATTTACTTACTCTGTTACATAATTGTTAGGGTATTGGAAGATACTCTCTATACTTGTCTCTCTATTTTTATTTTGTTGTTCACCAGTTTGCATCTAGAATTATAATTGCATAATCTAATACTTAGCTTTTAAAAATATACCTTTTTCTCTGGTAATTATTCCATTGCCTAATACAATACCTCTGATTATCATAATTTAACAAATGTAATGTAAAAATTTAAGCGATTTTTGTAAACTGTATTAAAACGTATACTGAAGCAGAAGTCCCAATTTAAAACTTCTAATTACCTTTATAATTAAGGATATTTAATTTGTGGATTATTGAAGTTACCTTAGCAGCAGTTTTTTTTTTTTTTTTTAATGGTAAAAACTCATTTTCCATCAAGTAAAACAGAAATTTCATTTATATGTTTAATGCCTATTTGTGATAAAATTTTCTAATAATGATTAACTTAAAAATAAAATATACGTGAAACATCAGAAATTTCCAGAAGAAAGGATTCTTTTCTTTTAACAGGTTTATGAAAGATCTCAATATTTCGCCTGAGATGAGTTAAACATGTCACTTTTATAGCAGGAGGAGGAACAAATTATCAGAATACTGTTTTTACTGAAGTTGCAAATAATTGTCAAAGGTACAAGTGATAATCACTTTGGTAGGTTGTTCATAAGGACAATTTGAAAGTTAAATTTAAGTTGATTACTTAAATACATTCTAGATTCTGAAATTCAGACATATTTAGTCCTGAATATGTAGAATAGTAAGCAAAAACAATAAATAACAAAAAAAAAGAAGACTGAAGAAAAAGTAAATGATCAAATCTAATTTTGTTTTTTGAACATAAAGAGTAAAACAGTTTGCCTTATCTGTAAGGAAAATATAGCTGTGGCGAATGAATACAACATACAAAGCCTAAAAGGAAATATTCTGTATTAAAAGGCCATTTTTAAAGAGATAAGGTGAATGAATTGAAATCAAAATTAAATAGTCGGCAATCTTTTTTCATTGCAGTGAATAAAAAATCTGAAAATACTGTTCATGATAGCTGTAAGAGTGGTTAATTCCATATGGTCTAAAGGGATCAATCATAGGCAATATCAACAGTTCTTGAGTGACCTGGAAACTGAACACTGATATAGTATATCACAAAATTGAGCAGGGAATAGATGCTTCAATGCTTATTTTCTTTAGAGCTCAACAATTCATGCTATTTAAATGGTAATTTATTCAATAATGAGAACTGATTGAGAAAATTTGCATTTCTTGTTTGGTATTGCAGGTCATTTCATTGATTTGAACAATTTACTGGGGAAGGGTTCATAATGATTATGAACCAATAAATTCTACAAAAGCTTTTGAGACAATATTAATCTGCTGATAAAGTCAATTAATTTATTTATCGAAATTGATGGAGTGTGTGAAAAATTGTACAATATGGAAATCAAACAATTACATACAATTCATTTCAAATTTGAAAAAGTAATTCAAAAGCAAATTTTCCAATATTTGCAAGTGAAATTTTTATGATAAAATTATAACTATTTTTTTCTGTAGATATTTTGTGTTCCTCCTAGACTTTAAAATTTGCAGTAAAATGCAAGCTTGAAAATTGTACATTAATTGATTTTTGTTTAAGTACATGACTACAGACAAGTACCCACAATTTCATAAACATGCATTGTTCAGATCATCTATTTTTAAGAACACCTATATATGTGAACTACTTTTAGTAAAATGGAAAGCAAGAATACATTTAACAGACACTTTAGGAATTGAAACTTTAAACAACCAAAATTTCACATTAAAATTAAAAAAACTACCACCCCACCAATAATATGCAGGTTTTTCATCGTTGTACAAAACAAAATGTAATATTGTTTTGTACAATCTTCATTTTATTCATAACTCAAAAATTTAACAATTTTTATCTGATTTATTTAAAACATTTTGGAGTACATACATATGAATATGTAATACAGTGTCTTCAATCAGAATTAATTTTAGTCTTGTGAGACAAATCTCCCTTTTTTATATAAATTTTCTGACATGTTTGGCCCATAGATTTTTGTAAATTTATGAATGGGCCTTTCAGTGTGAAAGATTGAAGATTAACTCCTATTTTAAATGAAAGAATATTCAAGATAATAGGAGAAAATAAATGACTGCAGGATACAACTACCTTGCATCATATAAACATTAAAACTGATCTCATCAGAGCACTTTGTAACTCTGGAAAAGAAATGGACAAGACCTGCTCTTAGTGACTTTAAAGAAGAGTTGAAATAATGGGAGGCAAGAACACTCCTCTGGCTATTTCTGCCTTATTCTTAGTTCTTTTGCTTGAAATTATTTATTAATTCATAATTCTTTGTAACATTTTGTCTTTATATTAGAAATAAATAACAAAATTTAAAAAAGTTCATTTCATTAGTTTGGTATCTTCCAACATTTAATGAAAGACTTTATTTAAAAGCACTTTATAACAAAAATTTTCGGCAATTGTATTTCAGAAATTATAGTAAAATGTATCAACTCGTAATAGGTGTTTAACTAATATAAACAATATGAAATCAATATTAAAAAATGGGATTTTTTTAAATTTTAAGATAAATTTCTGCTTAACTTTGACAGATTTTAAATAATTTTGTTTTGAATTCATTTACAACAAAACTTAAATTAAAAGCATTATATATCCATCTTAAAAAGTGATAACATGGATTAATCATAAAAAGTTGATTACTATAAAAGTAATAAGTTTCAGAAATTTTTAGGTAACCCATAAAAAAATAATGTAAAATGTAACACTCATTTTTGAACCATTAGAATATTGTGTGCATATGGCAGAATAGATTACTTTAAATTCAACTCATAATACTCAAATACTTAAGAACATTTTATTTGTTAAATTTTGTGTGGCAGTGTCAACTATTTTTAGACTCAACTTCTTTTATCAGTTTCTATTCATCTTATGATACACAAATTCTACATTCTAAAAGTGTCCTCCTTAAATTTCATATCATTCATTGTTTTTTACACCATTTGAAATCATAAAATGAATTATAGGGTGAATAAAAAGTTAGCTAATTATTAAATTTTATTAAAACAATCATAGTTTGCCAATCTTTATTAAAAGCAAATTTTGAGCAGCTATTACCATTAAATAGTAATTTTATTTCCAGTTGGAAAAATTATCACATATTTTTATACATACACAGTTAAGTAGATCTTGTTTTTATTTTTTTGTAGTACATATATCAATTTAATGCAAATTATAAATCACATTTTATTTATAGACTTATTAAGAGACTGAACCACAAGATTTGAAACAAAATAGTTGCTTCCTAAAATTCAATGACAATTTATATTTTAACATTAGATTTGAAAATTAATATAAAAAATATTTAAATCATTGTTTATTAGTGTGCACCATATCAATTAAAATTTTTTTTTTTTTTTGTTTCCTATTATAAAAGCCTTTATTAAGATAACTTTCACAATTTTCTTTAATATATTTTGGCATAAAATGCATATATTTTTTAAGTATAAAAATTCATAAATTTTTTGAAATAAAATTTTTATTTGTTTTGTACTGTAAAAGTACCAATATGAAGGTCTATACACACATAATTACTTAAAAATTATTTATGGTTGTAAATAATTTTAACAATAAGAATTAGCTAAAGTATTTCATGGACTATATTTAATTTCTAGAATATCTCCCAATGATTAAATTTTATTTTTTTTTAACAAAATTATTTCTCTTATCATATTTATAGCTATTTATAACAACAAAAAAATAACTATTCAAATTACATACTGTATTAATAGAATGAATAGTTACTTAAAATTTAATAAACCTATTTCAAAAATGTTTTGTAAGAGAGTAGTATTTTTTAATTGTTTAACAATGCACATAATTATGCTTTATCAAATTTAACATTTTTAAAACTTCATATTGAAAAAATAATTTGGTTTGCATCATGAAATGATATTAATCATTTGCATCATGAAATAATATAGATTATTGAAAAGTTTTTTTTTAAAATTTATCTAAGAAAAATTAATTACATTTCATGATAACAGATGCACATCATTCAATGAAAAAATCTATCTAAAATAAAATGTAAACAACAACAAAAAAAAAATAAAAATATATATATTAGTTTAAAATTAGTAAATATATTAATAGAACATTTGCAGTAATTTTCTCTGTCAATTACATCATAATGAATAACAAGAAAGCTTGGATGACAACAATTAAAAATAATGGCTCAAGTATGGATGAAAGAAAATATATTTACTTACATAATAATCCTCTCCATATTTTTCAATCATATAAACACAAAATTTCATAGGTTCAGTTGGTAGTTTCAGGGTTTTGGGTTGTGGTGCAGTTGCTTCTGCTTCAAGTTCTACAAAAAGAAATTATATAAAACATTTTCATTTGTTCTTTTGTACAAATTTAATTTCATATATTTTTTATTAATATTGCCTATAAATTTTATTTTTATACACTGTTGTATATATTATACAGAAATCCATTAATGCTTTTAGATATCCTACTCACAAAAATTTAATATTTATATTAATTTTTGATTTTACATCAATTTTCATAACATAATTCATTTTCACTTCTATTATCACTCATTTTTGTTTAATTGCATGATTATAGGATAATGTAAGATGTGTCTAAGAATAGATGTCTTATTTCCATTAGATAGATTATCTACAAATGACTATATTTCAGATTGAAAGAAGTTTTGAACATCCTTTCATATTTTAAAATTTTTTTTGGAACATTTATTTGCATGAAATCTTATATTTATAATATCATATTAAATAATTTCTAAAAAATGATGTTCCTTTATTATGATTTCTTTCATTTTATAATTTCAAAGAAAAGTTGAATTTCAGATTTACTTAAAATCAAAACTAGTTTATACTGTCATAAATGTAATTTTAAGTTTTTAACTTAATAATAGACACATATATTACTAAACATGATCATATAGTAAGAAATTTACCATGCGTTCAATAGTAATTTTAATTAATTTTTCTACTATTTTTTAAAGTTAAAAACTTTTATAGCTTAACCATAATTTGAAATTATAAAATTTCACATTAAAATCGATTGATTGGAATTTTTTAGTTTTTAACATACATATGACAGCTTTATTTATTAAATAAAAAATATGCTAATACTTTTTAAAGTTTACATGTTCTATAAGAAGTATAACATTTCAATATTTATCGAGATATTAATTATTTAATTATATGGATAATGGAGCATCTCTGAAACGTGTACCTATACTCCAAAATAAATTATATATTATTTTTAGATCGACTTTTGGCATATTATTAGGAAGACTAATTGTTGTAAATTATCTGTATATAATGTATCCCAGAAATGTGATGTTTACACAAATAAATTACTTGAAATATCCAAATTGAATTTAGCCAGAACTTTTCAGTCATGCTTTATCAGAATTTTATTTTATTAACCTTTACTAGTTTTCCGATTTAAATAAACCGCACGATAAATGAATTATGAACTTATTTTATAAGCAAAATATTAACAGATGAAAATATCACAGAATTCAATGTTGGACAGTTGTTTGGAGTTCAAAGTACATTTAAATATTCTTTTTATTTAACATCCTTCCATTGATAAATTAGCATTATTAAAAATTTTAGAGAAAATGCATTAAATAGTAACAAAGTAGTGGAGTGAAAAACACAAGGATAATTAATTACACATATGTATTTCGACAATAAGATAATAAATGGAGTAAACACAATGCCAATATAAGCTGGCTCCTAATTGCAATTGTTACCCTACATTAATTGATAAACTCCCCATTGTAACTATATGCTAATTTATTTTTTCTGAATCAAAACTGGTAATATTTTAACCAAACTAATTCAAATTTACAAATTTGGATTGATCAATCCAAACTAGTTTTAATTTAATAGTAAATTTAGGAAAATAAACTTCAAAAATATAAGAAGAAGTGCCAAATACTATAAAGAATTACAGAAAAAACAATGATTTTCTTTTTTCCTCCTCCCAAAATTTACACCATATGACTTATGATGAAAACAAGAAAAATATCATTACACACACACAAATTCCCATAAATTTAAAACTTTCTTCAACTTTTATACAGAACATAAAAGTGTTGTATAATTTTCTGTTTATTAGATCTTTTTTTTTTTTTTACATTACCATAAATAATTTAAGGTAGTTCAATCAGTTTCAATTATATTTATGAATTTTTTACAATTTTTATAAAAAAAAAGTTTAATCAAATATTTTGAGATCTAAATTCATTTAATTCTCTAACATTATTGAAGAAAATAAATACTATTAAAAAAATTATTTCTTTTGTAAAAAGTTTTGTTTTCCCAACCTGACAAATTGTTTATGAATTATCTACACATATTATCACATACTAACAAGTAAAAGTGAATATATATTGTTGGAAATTAAATTGAGACAATATTTTTTTACATCAAACGTACAAAATAAAACTTAAAACAAGAAAACTGTAACATTCCAAATAGTATTCACAAGAATAATGAAATAATTTTCTTTAAAAATAAATATTAAAATTTTAAAACAAAAAACTTGAATATTTTCTATATAGTTAAAATGTTAACATAATACAAGAATGAAAAAATTAAGAAGTATGAATAAAATAAGTAAATTACCATTAACAACTTCCATCTTAATTGGTTTCTTCTTTTTCTACAAAAAGAAATTTTTTTTAAATACATACACACAAATATTCTAACTTTATAACCAGCTAATTGCTACAGATTTATTTTAGTTTATTGAAAAGAATGTTATATATTATATAATATAAAAATCATTACCAATATTATATTTTTAATAATGAACAAAATCCACACAATATCAAAAAATATAGCACATGAATACATTGGTGTGCAAAAAAACTTAAGCAACTAATTTTAATACCATAACTTCATGAGAAATCACCTGAGATAGGAATCTCAGAAATTACAGCAGCATTTTATACTTAAATGGTAAAGGCATAATTGCGGGGGGGGGGAAGAGACTACAATGAATACAAGAAACAAATAAAAATAGGTTTAGATTTATAGTATCAATATACATGATTGTCTGTCCAAGAGAAAGAATAAGCAGATGTTCTTTAGTATGAAAAATGCTCTCCATACACAGCACCAGATTGTCTAATAGTTCTTGAAGTATAAGTGCCCATTCCTCAATAAGTTTTTGCTTAAGTTGTTGGGTGTTCCCAAAAGGATGTAATCATGATAAAATGTGTTTTGTAAAGCATCTCATACATGTTCCCTTAGATTTAAAACAGTGAGTATACTAATCAATACAGTTAAGTGATATATTGCTTGTTAAATAGTTACTGAAGAATGGGAGTTCACGATGTCTTGCATAGTCATTTATAAAAACGAAGACTGATCCAATGGTACCTCTGAAAAGAAGCACATGAGAAAGAATCACTGCCCTTCATTAGAGACCTCGGGTATAGAACTTTTGCCAGAAACGAGCTCAGTCCACCCATTCAGCACAATTCCTCCCTAGACAACTCCAGAGCCATAAAACAGTCTCCTTCCAGGCAAAATATGTCCTGACCTTTTTCAAAATCAACTGATATTGAGAATCGCTTGTTGTGACCCTTATCCATTATGAGGGTATGACCCCATTGATGAGGTGCCTAGTTTT
This sequence comes from Latrodectus geometricus, assembly GCA_026290005.1. Lineage (NCBI taxonomy): Eukaryota > Metazoa > Arthropoda > Arachnida > Araneae > Theridiidae > Latrodectus > Latrodectus geometricus. Next base: position 50,871 of record JAPDSC010065794.1, on the reverse strand, counting down.
TGAGCTGCTAGCACCACTCCAAATATTGGTGCCAAGGGTCAATTTTCAAAAGAAAGATGCATTTAGGAAGGCCAGCAAATATGCCATCCTTGCGAAGGTGTCTGAGCACACAAAACTACAACCCTTGTTACTCAGTTATTGTACTGTTGTTGAGCAATGATACTTGCTAACAGATTTCAGGCTATTTTGCTTCCGAGATTATAGATCAATTATCAACTGCTTTTCTGAGATGGGCACAGCTAACCATTTTTAACAGTAGTACCTATGGTTTGGATGGCTTTCCAAGTATGCAAAATGAAATTTATTGATTTTGAATTTGCCAACTACACTGGTCACACCATGCCTTTCCTACAGCTTTCTAATCATTCTCCCATGCGTGAAGTTTTTTAAATGATTTCTTCTAGCTATATATCAGGGGTGGCCAAACTTTTGGGATCTGTGGTCAACTCCACATTTAAAAAATCGAAGGCGGTCTATCAATGGCAGAAATAACGTATATGTTTATATATTTATTTTTGGTAACAGAAAAAAATGAAAAATGGAAAAAAAAAAAACTTAGTATTTACAAAATAAAAATTTATTGACGAAAATAATCAAAGTATTCATATACATAAAAATTGACTAACCAATTCACTTTATTTAGATGAAATTTGACACTGTATATCTGAGACAAGTTTATCCTATTGTGGTTGATAGGAGTTCATTGCAATGCGTAATCACAAAATTATATGTTCATCTGTTAAATGCGACCGATGTTTTTATCGCGTTCATGATTGAAAAAGGAGATTCGCAAAGATACATAGATCCAAAGTATGATTTCAAATACAAAATCAATTTGTAAATATTTGGAAACGTTTCCTCAGAAATTAATTTCCAAAAATCAGTATCGCTAGATGCTCTGGATTTAAGAAATATATCGCATCTTAATTTAATAATTTCTTCCTCGACCGTGACTGAAGAGGTATCTATTAAATGTCCTATCAACAGTTCAAACATTCAACTGTTTTGAAACAAATTCGAATTAGTGCGGTAGGAAGCGAGCGATCTGCCACGTAAGACTATTAACTTAGAAGTGAAACTAAACGACCATAAATGACGGGTAGACTAGACGACTCAGTGCATCGATATCATGCTCCAGCTACTGGATATAATTTAAGTATCCCACTTTGTCAAATTATTTCGATTTAATTCCACTATAAAACGAAAAATTCAGTGCCTTACTTTGTACAGTTTGTTTTAGGTTTTAATGCAAAAACTGTAGTAAATTTTTATTTTAAATAATTCATTAATTCTTTGACATAAGTCATAAATTAAATTGTTAATATCTGAGGTCATTATCGGAATAGTAGCGCGGGTTACCTAAAATGTCTTCGCGGTCGACGTCTTGGCCATCCCTGCTATATATCATGAAAGAATTTAATTGTCCTTACAGCAAATGTTTTCAATTGCATTTCTGCTTATTGTAATCATGAAAGGCAAATGCCAATCACAAGCATTTTTCATATGGTCATGTCACCAATGGTATTTTGTTTTTGTCATTTGTAGACACCCACCCTTTCAACTGAATTTCACATTCATTGCATTGATCACAAGAACTGCTTCTCTGAAATTTTATGGCTATCTTTTTAAATTTCTCATAGCTTAGGTTTTGAACACCAGTATGTATGTATATATACTTCATTATAACATACATAATTATTTAAATAACTTAATTAATTTGTTTTAAGAAAGAGATAAGTTACAAAAAGTTAAAAGGCTCCAAGCACTTTCAAATGAAAACAATTTAACAGTGATTAAACTTAAACAAATATATATGAATAATTATTGAATTTCAACAACAAGAGAATATTACTTTTATGAAGATCAATCTGTAAGTTTTTTTCAAAGTATATAAAATAAAAAAAAGAAACCTAAACTTAAATGCAGGTATATTGATGTTTAAACATGAGGGCATAAACATATATTGGGCCAAGTGTTTTCATGAGTTTATTATATTAATTAAGTTTATGGCAAAATGTTATCATTGCTTCATTTTGCATTTGGAGAACAATGAAATGAGATTTAATTCAAAACTAATAAAAGATACTGTTATGCAGAGAAACATAAAAATACAATTTTATTTTAATATTCACATCAATGCGCTTGCAAGCTCTGATTCAGAATCAACCTTATTATTTCTATATGAATGCTATTACAAACTATCAAAATACACTAACATTTAATTATGGTTCTATCAAAATAATTAAAAAATATATTGAAGATTAACAAAACTATGATTTAAAAATTCTCCAAAATTGTTTATATATAATCAAACAGATAAACTATGAATTAAAGTTAAAATAGAAATTACTGAGTATAATATTTCAAAGTAGATCACAAAAGATAAAATAAGGAATATTGGGGAAACTTATATCTTCAATAATATAGTTTATATTTTTCATAAAAATAAAAAATATTACAAACTATGAATATAAAATTTTCATCATTGCAACTTTTAATGACCAGATTTTCTTGATAGGATCTTTCTATGCAAAAGAAAACATTCACAAAAAGTTAAGAAAACATTTTATACATCAAAAGCAATTGGAAATCAATAATATTCCAAAAAATTTTCATTCAACTAAAGCTTGTGAAAGGAAATAATTTTTTTTTTACTAAGGATTAAAATTTGCTGTTTCCTATGCTATTTCCTCTGCTTAAATTTAAATTTTCTCACGTTTCTGTATTAATAAAAATAATATTAAAAGAGTGGAATCTTAGTTTAATTTGCCATTTTATTTTCCTTCTAAATAATACTAGATATATATGAAACAAACATAATGAAATATACTAATTTCCATTAAATATGTTCAAATATATTTTTCAGATGAGGATTATAAATATTTTACTTATCGTGATCATGTATTTCAGCAAAATAAAAAGCTTTTGTATTCAAAGTATATATTAATATTTTCTTCAAATTTGTATAGAACTAATCAAACTTATTTTCAATCATTAAAAAATAATAATAATAATAATTAGTTTTTTATTTAAAATAGCACTAGAATATAAGCATCAAAAATAAGTGCAATTGTTACTCCAAATATTGTCATATAAGTATGTTAAAAGAATGAAGTATTTATGTCCTCATTTTCCTCAACGTTTATAGCAATTAATTACTTGTATAACTGAGCTGATGATTGGATTCTACAGATTCAACCTCAAAACAGCTAATTATTATTACTTGGAATTAATTTTATTAATTCCAAATATATAATAATTAGTGGCCGATACAAATGAAATGATAAGTTGAGGAAATGAAACTATAGTACTGTAACAGTAGACATGATACATTTACATATGAATGACTGAATGCATAAATAAGAAATGAGCTAATTATTAGTAAAAAGTATTTCATAAGCAACATATTAATCTTAAAAATTAGTAAATGCTTTTTAAATTGAATTGATTTTAACGATTTCTAATATTTTTAATTTGATTAGTTTAATATTTCACTATATTTTGTACCTCAATTTATTTATAACATGTGCATACATAAATACTCTAGGGGCGCATGGGTACAAGATGCTTGGAAAATAAGACTTAGACAAAGACCATTAAGAATGACCATATAAAAATATTTAAAAATTTTTATGAATTATTTCACCCTGTAATTAAATTAACAGTAAAACCAACTTCTTCAAATTTTTTGATAGAATAAGAAAATAAAAAAAATTCAGTTTTGTCCCATGTCAAAAACCAAAAATATTTCATTGTACAAAATAAGTGAAAGAAAATCAAAAGATATCAGAAAGGTTTTGAGAACTGTATATTGATCTTGTAGGTCCACTGTCACCAACAACTGATATACTTACTGTTTTACATAGATTGATAAAGAAGTTTTTCTACTAGAAAACAATGTAGTGAATATTGCTGTAAAAGTTTCTAAAGTAACTGGATAGTAAGATTTAAATTCTGTAGAAGCTCATTAACAGAATGAATTGCTTGATTTCCATCTGACACATTGAAAAACTGACAGGAATATTTGACATTCAATTTTCACAAAAAACAGGCAATTTTGTAAAGATTGCTTTTCTTTTAGTATTAGAATTAACTTTATATTGCAACTAAATTATCTAAAATACACTGTTGTGATAATAATGTCCTAATATGACAGTGTTTTTAACATTTAAATTACAAATAAGAATTCATCAATTTTAACTATTAAAAAATCTCAAAACTAATACTTGTATCATTAATTTAAAGATTTGGATTTAACAATTCTGAGCTGCCATAATCTCTATTTGATTTCATAAATTCTTATACCATTGAAATCAAGTTAATTCTTTATTCAAGCATAAATCATACAAATATAGTATTATATTTAAAGTGGCGGCTCAGATTTACTGTACGGTCGCTCTTGGCGTGATTTTTCGAAGTAGGCGATAAATCGCCAAATATGGTAACCCTGAGATTCTGACAACCCTAATCGAACAAATCGAAGAATGTAAGCGCCATTTTTAATTCTTTGTTCACCACGTTGGTTGTGCCGGCAATATATATATATTTTTTTGTTTTGCTCCCTCGTTCGCTTTGTGAAATTTTTGTGATGGCTTCTGGATGGGGAATGTCTGAGGTAAGTGCAAGAATGTTTGGAATGGATGATGTTATGTGGTATGATGAGAATGTGAATTTAAGGTATTTGTATGGTTTGGATGAAAGAAAAGAGACATTTGATTTTTGTATGAAAACTGGATTGATTGAAAGTAAATATGATTGTTGTCAAGAAAATTGTAATGTTTTTTAGTTGTTTATTGTTTACATTTTAAAATTAACAATTTCGAAATTGCTGAATGTTAAAAGGTATATTAATTATGTACTGTGGGTGTGTTTAAATATTTATGTGAAGTAACTAAATGCAGGTTTTTAATTTTGATTCAAAACCGAAAGTGTGAAGTCTCTTAAGAGGTGAAATTTTGATTCATTTTATATTTCGAAAGTACTTGCAATGGTAAATAATATGTATATTTTATTGTTTTGATAATTCTGATTCATATTATTTTAAAGTGAAATATAATATACTAAGATACTTGAATGAATGCATATTACTAGAACTTATTTTAATGGCTTATTTAAATTTAGATCATGATTTATATAAGTAGTATATTCTTTTAGCTTGCTTTAAATAGTTTTCATTTAAGAAAGTGCATTATATAATTAAAATGGCAATGTGTTGAAATGAAAATTTAAACTATAAATTTTTCAATATATGAATTAAGTATTTGAATAAATCTAACATTAAGCAATTGGTGGAAGAAGAGAGGTATGTTTATTATTAATATTTTTTTATGATGTTTATTGTTCGTTATTTACTGTAATCTAATTATTAAAATTAAATTAATTGGTGGAAGAAGAGAGGTATGTTTATTATTAATATTTTTTATGATGTTTATTGTTCGTTATTTACGGTAATCTAATTCTTAAAATTAAATTTATTTTAGTAATTTAGTCGTCATTTTTTTAACATGCAATATTTTGTTTATTTTAAAACCTCGCTTATAAATATTGGCGACATTTTTGGCGATTTTTTGAAAACGTCGCCAAGAGCGACCGTACAGTAAATTTTTACCAAAGTGGCTTTTTTTCATAGCATATAACATCACTTTCAATGATTCTTTACACAATACATTTTCTTTGGAAAATATCTAAAGATTTCAAATTTATTATTGTGAAACAATATAAAATCTTAGCAAAAACAAAAACTTATTAAAATTCAAAAATAATAAATTTGCAATTGAGATGAATATGAGAGAAAAAGTGAGCTATAAGTTAATTATAACTTTTATCACTAGTTTAATTATAGCTATTCAAAAGCGCCATTCTAAATAAAATTATTGTGACAAATGATTATTTGGCTTACATTTTTTTCTTTACAAATGGTTTTGTTAGGATCTTCAGAGAGGCCAAATTCTTCCATATTTTTATTATAACTTTTTTTTGAATCCCATGCCTCTTTTAATTGTTTGCTGAAATAAAAAATAAGACAAATAAATATGCTTTTCATTCAATTTAAAATATGAAATAATATGTTTTAAATATAATGTAAACATATATTTTTATAAATGTATATGATTTAAATACATACATACATATATATATATATATATATATATATATATATATATATATATATATATATATATATATATATTCTTAATGTAATTAGAGAACATTATTTGAAAGCAAATAATGTTCTCTAATTTTCTCTTGACAAAGGAACAATATTTATCTATTAAGTATTTCAATTTTTATGATAAAAGTAGTCACTCTTACAGGTTAAAATGATTATTGTTACAGGTTCAAATAATTATTAAAGTTAATAATTATTAGATAAAAATAAAATGTCTATATTCATTGCAAAATAACAAATTTTATAAAAAATAGTTTGAGGATTTAATAATAATGTCAATCAATTATTAAGAATATATGGTAAAAAGATATCCAAACTATTTGGTTTAATTACAGGTAAAGTTTAGTTTTCCTCCACATACAACTTAATGGGACCAGAGCCTGCAAATATTTAGACCTAAAAAAGGAATCAAACCCATACACTTCTGAACTGAAAATCATAAGATTAATCATCTAGTGGCCAGATTGGCAGTTTCCTGAGTGTTTCAGCAAGAAAGAAAAATATTGGTATTTAAATATTAATATAATTTAAGTTGAACAAGTTTATTTTAAAAAATGCAATGAAATATGATTTCTTAGACACTGATATATTATTTTTGATAATTTGACTTTTGTTTATCAGAAATAACACATAAACTGATACATCACATCAATCTACAATTTTTATCACACTGATAGATGGTAAAAATATATAGACAAAATTAAATTTCCTTAATTTTACTCAGACTAAAAGATAATTTTATCAGCTATATTCTAGTACCTATTATAAATGTGGATCATTTTAAATAAATTAAATTTATCAAAACATTGCAAATTTTCTTCAATAAAAAATATTTTAGAGTCATCTCATCATAAATATTTATTGGGCGGTTTCAAATATGAAAACGATAAAAATCAACCAAATCATTTTAAAAGTAAATTAATTAAATAGTCTCAAATATTGGATGTACTGATTTATTACAAATAACTTAGAAATACCCACCACTTTACTTTTGGCAAAGCAAGCATTTTCTTGTGTAACTTTTTTAAATTTTTGTTATAATTATACTTCTTTCTCCTACGCCTACTAACACCACTAGCTTTTCCCATTTTTAAATTTATATAATATTTTAATAATAGTAAAATTACGTTATAATGATATAATTCTTAGTATATTTTAACGCGTTAAATTCACGTTGTAATGTTTGTTTATTTCAAATTGTGAGATCAGTAGATCACATTAAAATGAAAGTGTGAGTTATTTATTTTGCAATGAATCAAAAAAGGAATGTAAATGTATCAAATTTAATATAAATGGTATTACACATTAAATTTGAATTTTGGAACAGAAAAATAAAAATAATCAACATGAATAATAAAATTTGAAACCATTTTATTTTAATGAACGGAAAATAGTTAAATATATTTTTAAAATATCATTTGAGACAAAACTAACTAATTTAGCTTTTACTGCTACACAACTAAAAAATATGTTTTGCCGGAAAAGTTTTCTCGAAGTTTCACGTTTGTCGAAGTTGCTGTGTTATATATTATTGAAGAAAATTCCGTTTGAAAACCATCCAACTCTCAATTAATATGAATCCAGAAACAAAGAAGCGAATTGGTCACGTACTCACCATTGTTAAAACAGCGTTTCATTGGGGAATCATACCAACAATTGTATATTTAGGTATGATAGAAGTTCAAATATTTCAATTTTTTATGTTATGTAAATTGTTTGGTTAGTTTAAAAAAAATAAAATAGAAATTTTGACACTAAACTATAGATGTACTTAAAAAGATGATTTGGATTCATTAAACACCGGCTATTTTATCGAAAACTTTAAAAAAAATAATGAGCCATTCTAATTTTATTATCTTGTCCTTTTTAAACCTTGTGCCATAAAACCATACCTTCTAATTTTAACCATTCTAGACACCGGACTCAGAAGGTTAAAATGAATTTTGTTGTAGAAATGTAAACTATTTAATAATCCTTACATTTATTGTATTTTGTGATAAATTTATTCAGGATTAACTGTTAAGTTGCTCGAGCTGAGTCTTTACTGATATTTTACTGTATTTAATAAATTTTATCTGATCATGTTTTGCTTTATTTTAATTATACTGTTTAAAAAAATTTAATTCTTTTGGCATAGGTTTTAAGAAAGGAGCAGATCCAGGAATGCCGGAAATTACACCTATGAGGTAAATATTTTTACTTCAAATATTTGTAAACAAAAGTAAATGTTGACTGTGTCAAATATGATAAGTTAAATAGAACATATAATCGTGTCATTTTCTGCTCTAAATTGGCTAATATAAGTTTTACTTCAGAATTTTTATATTCAACAAATTATTACTTAGTAGTGAATGATAATTTTATTTAAAAATGTTACGAATGTTATTCCATTCCTTTTAATTATAGTTTTTAATATTTTAAAGTTGTGTAATGTGAACTTTTTGCTCAGTCATTTTATGAGTTCCTTGGACATATCATTAGAAAATTTAAAAGTAGTTTTTAATTACCGTATTTTCCTGTATATAATCCGCAGCGGCCGTTTTTTCGAGTAAAAGGAAAAAAGCGTCGCATAATCCGCGGCAATTTTTTTTTTCCCGGCGAATAGTCTAAAATATGTACTGCTGATAATATAGGTGTCACATAAAATAAAAAAATGCAAAGTAGGATTAAAAATTTAATAAATTGTGTAGAAAAAAAGCATTTACTATGAAAAATATCAGTCTAGATCCAGTTCATCGCAAAGTGCGATAAACTTGAGATGAAAGCACGAGATCGATCAAAAGCGATAATTTTGAGAAGAGAGTCTCGTAAAACTTACCAATATTTAGCTTTTAATAACTTTTAAAATGATGTTAGACACATTTAAATTAATATATATTTGCTTCATTAATATTTAAATGAAAAAATGTATTATTTACAAATTGCATATTTTATACAATTTTTTTTATAAAGCGCATGCTTTGTTTTTCACTTCACATTAACACATTTGGCGCCATTGTTTTTATTTGCTTTCGCTATAGCTTTTAATTTAAAATCTGCTGTGTAACTTAGAAATTTTCGCTTCAGTATGACGATATACGAATTTAAATATTTTCAAAACGAAACAGCTTACGTCAAGGCAAATAGCAAAATGTCGTTAGCGAATTTATTACCGTAAAATCTTCAAGAGGAACCGAATTCGTTTTTGAACGTTATTGCACAAAGCCGATTATAGTTTAAATAACTCAGGTGTGTCCTGGAACCACCTGTTATTCATTTTATGAAACATAAAGAGTATTTCTTTCAAAACTTTCTTGTAAGCTTTTTTGATGGAGAATGTTTTTTATCAGATAATCCGCGGCGGCGGATTATGTACAGGAAAATATGGTAATATGCTTTTCTTATAATATTCTCTTATTTTTTTACTCTTGTTTTTAATGATTATACAAACAAATATTGTCAAGTAGAAAAATCAAGTGAAAATGGCTCAACAGTAAATTTGAAAAAATAAAATTAAAATTTTTAACATTTCTGAAATATTAATATTTGTTAATAAGGAAATCAAATTTAATATGCATATGTTCTTATTTCATAATCAATATATACTACTTCATTTAATTTTGTTCTGCTCCACAAAAATTATGATACCCCCACTTGACTATATATATATATATATATATATATATATATAACAGTATCCAGTTTAAAATATATATATTTTTAGCATAGAAACTAATTTTAAATAGTTCTAACTAAATCTAAATTGTTTGTTAAAACATGGAATTAGTTTTAATGAATTAACTAACATAATTAAAATAAACCATAATATTTTATGAAATTCATTTCAAAAATTGAACTGTAGAATATGAATTGTGTGTAAATTGGATACTGATTTTTCTTATGATTTAAATCTAATGTAAGGCATTCAAGTGCGAAGTAAATAATTTTTGCAGGATTTTACTTACAGTTCACTCAAAAAATGTTTTTAATCTCTAGTCTTCTGCACCTGATAAATTCCCTTCATAAGAAAACTTTCATTCAGTACTTAAATTGATTCTAGCATTTTACAATTCTTACATCTTAGAGGATATAATTTATTTATGTTTAATTTTAAAATTGAAATATATTAAAGTTTGATATTCTAATTTTTTTAAATCGAGTAAATTAGAAGGCTGAATTTTTAAAATTTATTAGATAAGTTTTATGTAGTTCTAATTCTTTTTAAAAATATAATGAATTGAAGGTAAGTTAATACATGTTTTTATTAGGTAAGTCATGAATTTTTGAGAAAAAAATTTATGGTATTTTTATTCATGTTTAAATAAGGTGAACTATATTGGTTTTTTGAAAAATACATTTTCTGTGCTATGTTAAAAACTATTATTTAAAAAATAGAAAAGGGTCATTTATGTTATTGATTAAGAGATTTTACCTGGTTAATCACCTCTGCTTAGCAGCACTGTATATGATATTATTTAATTTTTATCAAGTCAAAAGTCTTATCATTCAGTTCATTAAAAAAAGTATTTTTTAGAAAATAATAGTGTTGATTTATTGCTAATGAGCAACATTCCAATTTACTTTTAATTTTCTAATACTTATTTTAATCAATTGTGTCAAATTAATTTTTGCTTTTAATCTTGTTGTGAAATTGTTGCAAAATTCCAGAATTCCAATGTATGAAATCATAATATGTATGTAATAGAAAATTTAAAGTTATTCTGAACTCACATGGCATAGAATTATATGAATAACAATTAAATATATTTAAAATGTTTTCATATTTAGATCCTATTTGTAGTATAGTACATTCATTGTTGAAAATGAAGTCAAAAATTGTCAAAACTTCTGAAACTTATAAATTATTAGTTAAATTTATCTTTTTGTGTGAAAATAATTTCATCTTTTCCCCATGTAGAAACAAGTATGTATGTGTTATTTGTTTTATTGTGTCTAGTTAATCTTTTCCTTTTGATTGAATTTATTAAATGATACACAGTACAAATTAATTTCAAATTTTATGAAAATTGAATTGCTTTTTCTAATTGCATTATCTTATATCTCTGTTGCAGTTTATTATGGCAATGAACAATGGAAATCAAAGATCCTTGATGTATGAAGTTGTACAAATGAGAAAAATATGATTCTTTTACTTAGCAATCATTTTATTACTGTATCACTTCACTGTATATAAATAAAAAGTAGTAAATAATTTCTAAGCTTTGAATTTTACAGTACTATTACAGTACTTAAAGTATATGTTATCTACTTTATCAAATGTTTCATGTAAGTTAGTTTCTTCAAAAGTATAAAGACTCTTGAAGTAGTTGACAATTGTCTGAGAAATTTGTCCCAAAAAGTAACCAATAAGGTTTCATTATTATTATATTGTAAATAAGATATAGAATAGTGCACTATGCCTATAAATTTTTTGATTTTTCTCAGTATTCGTTTTTTATTGTTCGAATATATTGAATGTCTGTGTAATTTCTTAAATATGATATTCATATGGAAATTGGATGGAATAGGTTGCTATTTTGTTTGTTACTACTCTTTCACAAGTTTCACCAAATTTACTCTGATCTGAATAGTTCTTCATGAGGCTGACACAAAATATTCTGCTAACTTTTTAGAGGCTGGTGATCTCTTAACAGTTGAAAATTTGCAAACATTAAAAAAA
>JAPDSC010065794.1:0-28306 GCA_026290005.1 Latrodectus geometricus | reverse complement strand
CAATATAAATAAATTATAGATAATTTACATACAGATAAAGATCATAGTATAATAAAAATTCACAACACTTAAAAAACACAAAATAAACTGTTTTTAAAAATTAATAGCTTTTATAAATATATGATTCTTATATACATAATAGGTAATATTATAAATTTAAAATGTCCTATATTTGTAAAAAACAAATTCGTCTAAAGTGTTCTACATCCACTAATTCGTAAAACTGCCTATTTTAATAATCAGTTTGACAAATGTGAATAGGATCTAGCCGATTGCATCAATAGGAGATAGTAAAAATTACACCCGTTAAAATTATTATAAATGGTTGAAAAGACGCATTAATTTGAATAAAAAAGTATGCCTGTATTAAAAAAACATCATCTAATAATGAACCCATAAAATAAATTTGCAATTTACATTAAGATAATTCTTTTAAAGAATTTTGATTTCTAAATTCGCTTTATCTACATAAAAAACACAATAATTGTGATTTAATGTGTCTCATAATTTTGAACCACAATCAATTGGTTTTTTGATTGGTTAGTTGGGTTTTCTGGCGCAAGGTCCAAAAAAGACAAGTTGTGCTAAAACTTAGTCTAAATCATACATAAATTGTAGAAAACCCAAGCAACATTAAAATCAAATTAAAATACAAAAAACAACAAATAATTAGTTTGAAATTTATTATAAATTTAAAAAACAAAGGCAAATATGATTTTAAAATTTAAACAAAATCAAGGAAACCCATTGCCCTCAAAAAGATAAAAATGTTTCTATGAGGTGGCTGACCCACCAAATCCAACATCGTTAAAATATTTGTTTTGAAGAATGTAAAACGATAAAAGCTAAAATCTGGACTTGAGATTAAAGTATGATAAACAGTATAATGGTTCATCACACGTTTCACACCATAGAATTGATTCATTTAAAAAAGATACTTATGTGTGAAACGTGTGTACCTGATACGAAGGCGAGTTAATCTAACATCTGCTCTTCGTATGGGTAAAACTGATGATGGGATGAAATATAGGAAGAGGGTACACAATTTATTAGAGACATGCATACTCCATAACTCCGGCCAGAGATAATTTACAAATCTTTTTACATCCCTTCTCACGTCGAAAAGAGGGACACGTGAATGAAGTAAATACGATGCAGCTTTAGCAGCTGCATTTGCCTTTTCATTTCCCTCTAGACCTACATGACATGGGATTCAACAGAAAATAGTTTCATAGCCCTTGTCAGCAAGGGAATCCAATGCTCCGAATATCTTGGACACAATAGGATGACAATTATTAGAGTTTTTTAACGCTTCTAAAATACTCAAACTGTCAGTATACCCGCAGATTTTATAAAACTTCTCTGTATTCACTAGCTGAAGGGCTTGATGGATGGCCGTAGCTTCAGCTGTAAACATGGAGCAGGATGTATGGAAGCAGTGACCATAACTGGTATTGGCATAAAATGTGCCACAGCCAACATGTCCTGCAGTTTTAGATCCATCTGTGAATACAGGCGTGTATGGGGAATATTGAGATAGATACAGCTGTTGAAAAACCTTTGAAGTTGTGTCCCATTTTCCAAATTGAGCAGATGGATTAATGATGGATCATACCATGATGGATGTGAATGTAAGTCCATTTTAATAAAACGGACACCATATAGGTCTGTCAAAAGGAATTGAGCTTTAGTTCGAGTGAGAAAAGGTTGGATGCTTTAAGGTTGAGTATCATACAATCTCTTTAGTACAGGAGTAAAAGCCAAGAAACGTATAAGAAAATATTCATCAGACATAACCTTAGCGTCGTAATTGAGAGACAGCTGCATTCGTCTCAGGTCTAAAGGCAACTGTTGATTAATCGCATAAAGACTCTGGACGGGAGATGTGCGGAATGCGCCTGGACATATTCTCAAAGCAGAGTGACACACAGTATCCAATCTGCGTAAAACAGAAGACCTTGCAGATCCATAGACAACACATCCGTAGTTAATACGAAATAAAATGATTGATTGATAGATCTGAAGCAGTGACAAGCGATCTGCACCCCAAGAAATATTTGATAATACCTTGAAGATATTAAGCGATCGCTCACACTTCTTCCGCAAATGTAATATATTAAGAAGAAAGGTCAACATTCGATCGAATACCACACCAAGAAATTTAGTCTCATTGTGACTGCAGGTATTAGAGTGTTGTTTAGATATATAACATTATCGTTGTGAAGGCTGGTCTTCTTGCAGAAATGGACACAGCAGCTCTTGCTAGGAGATAAAGTAAAGCCATTCTCTGCACACTATGCATCTATTTTGTTGACAGATGTTTGTAATTGTCTCTCATATCTTTGTAATTAAACGCATGTTCGAACCTTGGCAAGATCTTTGTAATTAAACGCATGTTCGAATCTTGGCAAGATATTTGCAGGTCGTCCACATGCATAGTGCCAGATGATAGAAGATGAAGGATGTGACTAATGTATAAATTAAAAATTGCTACACTTAAAATAGAGTCTTGGGGTACACCCTCGGCTTGAATAAAAGTACTGGACAAAAGGTGACCAATACGTACTTTAAAAATTTTGTAGGAATATCGAAAGATTCCCCGAAAGCCAAAATCATATAATGAACGGAGAATTACATATCGCCATGTACGGTCGTATGCCTTCTCGATGTTGAAGAAGATGGAAACCAGGTGATTCCTACGCACAAATGCGTTACGGATTTGGGTTTCCAAATACTTAAAATTATCAAGAGTGGATCTCCCTTTACGGAAGCCATTCTAATTGATATGAATACATTTATTTTCATCTAAGACGCCAACGAGACAGGCGTTGACCATACGTTCGAGAGTCTTACAAAAGCAACTCGTCAGAGCTATTGGTCGATAATGTGAAGCATTCGAAGGATCCTTACCAGATTTAAGGACCAGAATCACTATTGCTTCGCTCCAAAGTGATGGAAATTCATTTTCAGTCCAGATTCTATTCAACAAATCCAATTAGTTCGATAGAGAATTTAGACTTAAATGTCGAAGCATTTGGTAGCTGATTCTATCAGGTCCTGGGCTGGTATTGTAAGCCTTCTGCAATGCTTGCTTCAATTCCAACATCCGAAATTCGCAGTTGTAAGGAAAAGCTTGTCTTTAGTTGAAACGGATTGATATTCGCTCAGCTTGACTCCTTGTCCTTGAAAACGAAGAACTATAAGAGTCAGGGCTTGAGATATTATCAAAGTTTCACCAAAGACGTTAGCAATGTCTATAGGAGAAGAGTATATAGCTATAGCAGCTTCGGTTTTCAAGACGGGAATTGAGAATTCCGTATAGATACCACATTGGCTACTTTCACTTTTTTCCATAACTGTTTACTGGATGTGGAAGATGTTATTGAAGAAACATAGCGAGACCAAGATTCCTTCTGACTCCGACGAAGAGCTCTGCGAGCTAATGCCTTTGCTCTCTTAAAGGCAATAAAATTCTCTGTTGTGGGGTATCTCCGAAATAACCCCCATAACTTCCTTTGTTTTTTATAGGTTTGTTGACATTTCTTGTACGACTACTATGCCTTTTTGGTGTAGAAGAACTTTTAGGTATTGCAACATCAGCTGCACCTATAACTGTTTCAGTGACTATATGTACAGCATTATCAATATCCTCGATCGTAACCATTTTATCATCAACGACTGCCAATTGTGTAAATAACGTCCAATCTGCCCGACTGTACACGTAAGTAGGTTGACATTGTCTTACACTACTACCTCCAGTCTGAGAGATGACGAGTGGGAAATGATCATTGTTATGCAGATCGTTTCCCACTGTTAAATTTAACAATGGCAGAAGTGACGGAGAACTAATGGCAAGATCGGGTGAATGAAATGTTCTTATGGGTACGTGGAAGTATGTTTACTCGTTGGTATTAAGTAGACAGAGGCAGTTATCAGAAATGAACTGGTCTATCTGGTGACCACGAGAATTAATATCATCACTTCCCCAGAAAGTATTATGACCGTTAAAGTCACCGAGTAATAAATATGGTGTAGGCAGAGGATCAACAAACAACGAGTCAACAGCAAATCATCAAAATCTTTTTGGTGAATGACATCATGTTGTGGCAAATACAAACTACAGATTGTAATCAAACATGTCGTGTGAATTCTGACAGATACAGCCTGTAGGGTTGTATTGATTGTATGGGCAGTGCTGGAAAATTCATTAGATGTTGAAATACAAACACCTCCAGACATCGCACCATCGTCACCACAGTTTTTTCTAAAGCATTGGAACCCACGCATAGAAATGTTATTAGTAGACTTCAGGAAAGTTTCCTGAAGTGACTATACATGCGGGGTTGTAAGCTAATGTAATAGACTTGATGTCATCAAGATGTGAGCACAAACCATGGCAGTTCCAAGAAATAAAGGATGTTATTATTTAAATAGAGAAAAGCTCCTCTCCCGGAGCTGGAAGGCGCGAGTCTTCGATCATTTCGTCGAACGATAAATCATCGTCCGAGGGATGAAGAGTGACAGCATCATCCTCCAGGGACAACATGGCTCTATGGTTGGATAAGGAGGACTTCTGGAAACCCTTCTTTGCAGATTTTAACTTGGAAGACTTAACGCCGCTTTATTTAGCCAAAAGAGTTCTTCTAATGATGAGAGGTGAAGATTTTGGCTTTTAAGTGTTTGTTTGGGATAATCTCGTTATGGGGAGTGAGAGATTATCCGTTTGAGTACTAATACTTTTTTTGCAGTGACTGCATAACTCATTCCAGGTTGCGGTATGGGAGAGGTAATTTTTTTTCTAGCCTCAAAGTAGGAAACTTTCTTTTTTTAAAGTAGGAAACTTTTTATTTTTCACTTTATAGGTGGTAATTTTTTTTTCAAGTATATATTGAGGATAGTTTCGAGAATAGGAGGAATGGTTACCATGGCAATTAACACATACCTCCTTTGTTGTGCAGATTGAATTATCGTGGCCAACTGTTGCGCAACGAGCGGAAGTGAGCTTGCTTCGGCAAGCATTTCTCGAGTGCCCAAAACGTTGGCACTAAAAACATCTCAAGGGATTTGGTATATAGGGCCAGTGGGTAGATTCAAGTAGACAGCTTTAATATTGTCTGGGAGGTCTGGGGTCAATGTCAGAATAAGATGTTTAGTTTCAATAGCTTTTCCATCCCCTCTGACAGTAATGCGTTTAACCGCACAGACCTTCTGACTCTGCAAATTTTCGAGAATCTCATCCGCTGGCGAGTTCAACAAATCTCTTGTAGAAATCACACCCTGAGAAAAATTTAAGTTATTGTGAGGCAAAACAGTTACCTCAATATTCACCAGTTCCCGCATCTTATTTAGCATTGCTGCTTGTATGGATTTTGCAGCCTCTACCAATAAGTCACCTGAACGCAACTTACGGATATCTTTCACTTCCCCTATTACTCCAGATATTCCTTTTTGTATGAAAAAGAGGGACACATTTTCAAAGGATCCCTCCTTTTTTTTAATAACATAAAATTTAGAATTTTTGTACAAGTTGCTCCTAAGGGAGAGAAGAAAAATTTTTGTCCTCCATTTTTTTTAATAACATAAAATTTAGAATTTTTGTACTAGTTGCTCCTAAGGGAGAGAAGAAAAAATTTTTGTCCTCCATTTAAAGAATTTACAATTTTGGGACCTGACCGCACCACCATCCACCGAATCCAACAAGGGGATGCAAACCAGCTGCACCAGTGCTAGCTAAGTCCTATACGATCACAGTACACCCCTGAGATGGACTCAGACCTTAAATCCAGTAGATGTACCGATCGCTTGGTCCATGAAGCCGATTGATGTGCTGATGTACACAATACACCTCCCGTTTACCTGAAGCAGAGGCCAAAGTAATGTGTTGGTCACTGGGGGCCTCAATTACCAGGACCCTCCTTTCCAAAGACACTGGTCTCAATGCAAGGCAAATACGTGGGTGATTTAGTCCCCAAGAGAAGCTTATAGCAACAGAACGGTGACAGCTACTCAAGGGGAGCCCTCAACCTCATAAGAGGCAACCACGATGAGGGTGAAAAGGAAGAAAAAATAGAAGAGGAGAGAAGAAAAAAAAAGAAGAGGACCGATCACTAGGTACTTCCGGATTGTGACACCCGTGTTTACTTAAACCCCTTGAGGGTCCACAATCAAATGATAATGTCCACAATCAAATGAAAGTATGATAAAAGATGATCAAGCACATTCTTTCCCCACATCATCACGTTAAAAGAGCGAACTATGAATTTCTTATTATACATAGATCAATATTATATTATACATAGATCAGTATCAATATTATTTTACATAGATCATGAGCAAATCTTTTATCAGGTAAAGCTCTTTCTCCAATCTGCTAGATTAGGGGGCACGATCTTTAAAAGATTTTAAAAGATGGTTCATAGTTTTGTTGCACTAGCATACTTCCCTGTTCCTAGCCCATAGTTGTCTCTATCAAGTATGGTGGAGGCAATGGGGTAGGAGACTTCCTAATTTACAAGCAGAAAACCACACAATATTGCCAACCCCCAGAAGTATTATTTCATTTGGAGGACATTGCGACCATGGCTTAGTTAACGTGCTTTTACCGACTTATGTGAACACGTCAGATCTTCGGTTAAGTCGGCATTCGAATTCCACTATCGAAAAAAAGGAAGATGTTCTAACCAGCCAGGCCATCGCAGTATTCATTAACCATAAATGCTGCCGTGTTCATTGCAGCTGTAATTGCTAAAGCAATCACAGTAGCCATGTACGAGTGTGGCGGTGACTACTTAGCAGATCCAATCCTCGCGCAACTGTAGAATTCCAGATTGTCCAACAATGCAGTATCATGGTTTGATGCACCAAACCCTACGAGTGAAGAACATTATTAACCAGCTTTGTTGAAAGTATAATATGCTGCGCTCCATCCGGTAACATTATCTGTTCTTCAGAAAATGACGAATATTAATCATCCCCAGGATAACACTACCTCATACAGCATGTGATAAGTTATGCGGATATTTCCATAATCACCACATCTCCCCGAATCTTCCAGCAATCAATAATGTTTGGGTCATCATAAGACGTTGTTTGCAAAGGGCTTTACAGCCTTTTCAAACGATGAACCATAGCAAGTGGTAGAGAATAGAAAGTTTTCTCTCTGCTGACAATTTGCATATCTTTTGAGTCCATCTATTCAAGTATGCTAAATGCAGTGCCATTAAAGGTAGCCTAGCAAATTGTTGATATTGTTTAGTTAATCAATTTGAAATTATATCGCATCTTACAAAATATTACACTACTGGCCATTAAAATTGCTATACCAAGAAGGCGACATGCTACAGACGTGAAATTTATACGAAAGGAAGAAGGTACTGTGATATGCAAATGATTAGCTTTTCAGCGCATTCAGACAAAGCAGGCACCAGTAGCGACACCTACATTGTGTTTAAATGAGGAAATTGTTCAGTCAGTTCCTCATACGCAAATTGCATTTGAAAGTTGTTGTCTAGTGAAAAGTTGTTGTGATGCCTCGTGTAAGAAGGAGAAATGCGTACCAGCTCGTTTCCGATTTTGATAAAGGTCGAATTGTAGCGTACCGGGATTGCGGTTTATCTTATCGCAGTATTGCTGCTCGCGTCGGTCGAGATCCAATGACTGGTAGCAGAATATGGAATCGATGGGTTCAGGACGGTAATACGGAACGCCATGCGGGATCTCAACGGCCACCTATCACTAGCAGCCGAGAAGACAGGCATATTATCCGCATGGCCGTAATGGATCGTGCAACCACGTCACGAGCCGTGAGTCAAGAAACGGGGTCGTTTCGAAGACAACAAGTGTCTGCACGATCAGTTCGACGACGTTTGCAGCAGCATGGACTCTCAGCTCGGAGACCATGGCTGCGGCTTCCCTTGACGCTGCGTCATAGACAAGAGCGCCTTCAATGGTGTGATCAACGACGAACCTGGGCGCACGAATGGCGAGACGTCATCTTTTCAGATGAATCCAGGTTCTGTGTACAGCATCATGATGGTCGCATCCGTGTTTGGCGGCATCGTGGTGAACGCACACTGGCAGCGTGCATTCGTCATCGTCATACTGGCCCATCACCTGGCGTGATGGTATGGGGTGCCATTAGATACACGTCTCGGTCACCTCTTGTTCGCATTGACGGTGCTTTGAACAGTGCACGTTACATTTCTGGTGTGTTACGATCCGTGGCTCTACCCTTTATTCGAGCCCTGCGGAACCCTACGTTTCAGCAGGATAATGCCCGACCGCGTGTTGCCGGTATTGTACGGACCTTCCTTGATACGGAACATGTTCGGCTGTTGCCCTGGCCAGCACGTTCTCCAGATCTTTCACCAATAGAAAACGTCTGGTCAATGGTTGCTGAGCGACTGGCTCGTCATCAAACGTCAGTCACTACGGTTGATGAACTGTGGCATCGTGTTGAAGCTGCATGGCCATCTGTATTTGTACACGCAATCCAATCTCTGTTTGACTTAATGCCCAAGCCTATAACTGCTGTTATTACTGCCAGAGGTGGTTGTTCTGGGTACTGATTTCTCAGGATCTATCCAGCCAAATTTTTTGAAAATTTAATCACTTGTTATTTCTAGCATAATATATGTGTCCAATAAATATCATTTTGCTATCTGCATTTCTTCCCGGTGTAGCAATTTTAATGGCCAGTAGTGTATTTATGATTTGTAATTTTGCTATTCTGTTTTTACTGATTTCCATCAGTTTCTGAGCATACATTGTAGGTATCGCATTTTCACTAGTCTATCAAAAGTGTAATACAAATCATAAATATTGTTACCATAATTAGCTAGCAAATTTTTCTGGAATGTGAATATAACTTCTTGTCAAAAACTGAAAAGTTTTAATTTCTGCTGTTATAACAAAAGTTAAAATTCTGTAAGCAAAAATTTAAGCTCCATAACATTCTCAATATAACTATTTTTTTCAATGCAGATATATTATTTTAAACAAAAGAAATAAATATTGTATTCATTCAATTAAAAAGAAAATTTTAGCTTGTAAAAATTTTAAACAAGAACCTCATTCAACATAATCTAATTGTACTAGACTCTGTTTATTTTACTTTCATGTGAATTTTCTGAAAGTTGTATTTCATTTACATAAGTTTAAAACAAATAGGAAAGTGTAAATATTTCGAAATCAATAAAAAAACTTTCGTAATTAAACAATATTTAGTTTTGATATTTCTGGGGAGTGGATATTATTAAAGAAATATTACCTTTTTTTATAAAGGAGCAGCATGATTTTGGTAAGATTCAATTAACATCAATTATTCTGAAGAAAACTAAGTTTATGAAAGAAAATTTCATCTTTTATATTTAATACCGTGGATCTACCAAACATACTTTATATTTACACCAAAAATTTGAGGTTGGAATTAAAGGAAAAAAATGGATGGCAAGTAAAACATTTACATATAGTTTTATCATATAGAAAAATAACAAAACAAATTTATCTAGAATTAAATATTGTTTAAAAGTTGATGCGTTTTTTTACTCTTAAGTGCAAAACTCTATGTACATTTAGTATTTTACTGTTTTAAGAAATCCAATGATATTGGATCGTGAATCGAATTTTAGTTTTGTGTGTACAGGGAATTCTCCTCTTAACCTTTTTCTGCTTCATAAAATATCCACGCCATGTCTTTGCTTTTCTGAGTCCTGTCTTTAAGTTTATCGATGCTGTCCGTAATAAATATCTTGTTCTATGGCCTCGTATAACTTTTCTTCCTGGGACTTTTATTGCTCACGAGATTCTTGAGTTTCGTATCAATGTATCGTTCCTTTATCTCAATTCAATACGACGTTCGTTTTTGACAAAAAGATTTCAGATTCCTTTGCTTTCACTTTCATTTCTTTCATAACAGTTTGTAAAAATACTCAGCCCCAAAATGTATAAGCAGAAACATTCATTTGGGCATTTTTTGGGTATATTTTCACTACAATGAATATAGAAACATTGGATAAATAGCACATTGAAAGAGATTGTGGGTTGTAAAATTTGAATTTGCTCAAAAATACATATGCCATTGTGCCTTGATAATAAACATTGATGTGGGTTGAATTTAAGTTTTTATATGAACAATTGTAATAGCAAAAATTCTTACCTTTATAAAACATATGTTCTTATGAGTAAGTATAATTTAGAAGGGATGGTAAATTAGTTTTCACTAACACAATTAATAAATTTTGTTGGGATTTGATGTTAATAAATAACGTGAAATAAATTAATAAACCAACTTACAATTTTGTATTTTCTATAATAAATAGTTTTTTTTACTTAATTCTAAAGTTACTGTACATATACTTGTTATATCCTTATATAATAATCACGGGAATATTAATGAGTGCAGAGCTACAAATATTAATTTTTGATATTGCTTAGTTAATAGCTTAATGACCTAGGCCTGTTGCTAAGCATTTATACTCATCCGCCAATTTATATTGTATATTGTCAGGCACCGTATAAATTACTTCTAAGAGGACTTTTCACAAGTAGATGGTCGTATTCAAGCTTCGCAAGGGAAAAAACCTGTAAAAGTTTCTATCATCCACTCCGAGAGTCGTGCATACAGAAAGCAGCATCCATTTCCAGTTGACCTTGTGACCTGATAGTGACCCGAATTAAACACATGACTTTTTACTCTAAAACACTTTCCTAACATTAAATCATGGTCAGTCCTATTTTAAAAATTTTAGAAAACATTTATAAAATGAAAGTTTTTTTGTACTTTTAATAAAATATTAATATTTTTTATAAAACTAATTTTACAAGGTGGTGAAAAAGTTTTGTTCAATGATGGTTTACATGTACTTTGGAGGAGCCTAGATGTAAATTTTAAAAATGGTTGCATTCCTCAATTGCTGAAAATTTATTTGAATAGCACAACTATTATTACAGTATTTAGTTATATTTATTTAAAGTATATAATTATTACTTAAGTATATATTTTAAATAAATGCAATTGAGAGAGAGAGAGAGAGAGAATACTATATAACTCTACACTTTTTAATTAAACTCTCTAAAATTATTAAACAGCAAAATGATTAAAATAGAGACCTTTAATTTAGCAATTAACATATTACTGTTTATGTCATTTCAAATTAACATAACTGGTTCAATACTT
The DNA here is from genome assembly GCA_026290005.1 of Latrodectus geometricus. Taxonomy (NCBI): domain Eukaryota; kingdom Metazoa; phylum Arthropoda; class Arachnida; order Araneae; family Theridiidae; genus Latrodectus; species Latrodectus geometricus. The sequence continues at coordinate 17,130 of JAPDSC010065794.1, read as the reverse complement.
TCGCTAATGAGAAATTATAAATCTTACTCAAGAATATAACTTCGATTTCCACTTTGGAAATGAATTCACAATGAGGGTCCACAGCAATCTTATCGGATGTGGAATCAAGTTTCTTTGTGATCATCTAACACATGCACCACTTAAATCATTTTAGGATTCATTGATAGTCAATACCCCGCTTTAAAAATGAGTTTTACCAGAAGCTAACTTTTTTTTTGTAATTAGTATGATGGAGGTATAAATTCGATATACCTCATGCCTTTATGTGACAAGTCTACTACAACATTCTTTATAACCTTTATTCAACACTAATTCCAGCAGAGAAACCCAATGCATAATACCGAATGAAATGGAGGATAAAAGAATGATCTCTTCTCACGCTCGTGTGTGATTGGCTACTATGACTTCATCCCAGGCAATTGAATGAGTTGCCGTGTGATTGCTATTTTAATATTTTTGCCACTTCACGCATTAAATCAATAAAAAGAACATTCGATGTGTTGCACATTATTAAATTTTACAGGCTTGGTGGATTTCGAATATTCGCACAGTGACTGTAAAAATATCCCATTTGAAAACATGTGAATAACGCACGAAGAAACGTGAAGCATTTATAAACGTGTATAGTGAACATGAAAACATACCCTGAAACTATCAGCATATTTCAACCCTTAAAGTTAAAAAGTATGCAATAATTCACATGAAAACAATGTGTATCTCAGTTTCAAAGTTTAGTCTCATCTCTCTTGAGAGGCAAATTATAAGCAAATTCTATTTACCTTCTCATAGATTACAGAATTGTTTCGAACTATGTGCCAAAGAAGTTTTTTGAAAGATCTGTTTACATTATAACATTAATTTTAGAGCCAAATAACGTCAAATGAGGAATCATAGCAATGCAATAGCTCTCATTTTTCTCTGAATTTGAAATAGACTAAACGTTGTTGCATTCTATTCTTTTGATATCACTAGATTGGTAAACAAACTTTATAGGAAGGTTATTCCGGCTTTTTTCGTAACACTACCCCATCTTATAAAATTGCAGGTCACTCTGTAAATGAAGATAATGATCGAAAAATATCGGAGATAAATTATAGCCAGCTTTATGTTCTGTAGCTACTTTTAGAACAAAATTATCAAAGTCAAAAAATACCACGTAAAAAAAGATACCGCATACGCGCAACTGGATTTTTTTTTTTAAGCATAGTCGAAGTGATTAATATTTCAATTAAATATTAACAATAAGATAAATAAAATGATTAAACATTATAAGAAGACATACGTAAAAAATATTATAAACCTCAAATTCCAATATTATTATTGGAATTTGAGGTTTATAATATTTTTATGCACAATTAATTGCTATTCATGAAATCCTAAAATGTTGAAAAAATTTATGTTACGATTTTTTGAACTGTATCTCTTTCTAGTAATGATCAGCCCCAGTAGAATAAAAATGCAATTTCTTTAAGTATATTGGTTACTGAGATGTATTGAATTCTTTTTTCTGTGTGTGTGCTAATGAGTTGAATTGATTATAGAAACCTCGCGTAGATTTTATCATTTAGTTGTGTCGTTATTATGAATTTCAATTTCCCAACTTTTATCTTTTAGAATTACATCAGTAAAAACTAAGTTACGGTTTTGTAATATTGATTTGAAAATAATAGGCCGTGCACAGCTGGGTCTTTGGAGTTTCGTCTCTCTTTAAAGCCAATATTTTTCAATAAATAAATAGGAAGTATTAGTATAAATAAGAGAGGTTATATATTGTCAAAGAAGTTAGACACATCCTAATATTACGTCTTTTATTTATAATAAACTATAAATTGGAATAAAGAGAATGAATTTTCAAAGAAATTTTAATTACTTATAAAGTTATTCATTTTCATGAAATGTTATAAAAAAGTTTTTTTCCCCCTCCTCACACATAGTGAAGAGGGTCTTTCTTGAAAGAAAACTGAAAATTCTATCTAACTTTCCGAGTTAAATTATTAAAAGCCTTGCTAATACATAATCTACTATGCTATATTGTACAAACTGATCAATTTAAAAGAGTACTTGTTTGTCCTTGAACTATACACACCTATGTTTTCATGTAGCAAGATTTTCAATACACATATACACAAATACATTATCACTTATTTAATGTATCTATATTTACAGCGGGGAAACTTTTCCACTTTCTAATTCTGAAAACTCATTCTAAACAAAAATTCACATGAACATCATTAGAAATTTTTAAATTCTGAGAGAGACATTCCACGAAAGAAAATTGAAATACCAATTATTACATAGTATTTGTGAGAATACGATGGGGCCCTGTATACAAAAAAATTTGCCTGAATTCTGTTGCTTTGCAATGTGCTAAATCACTCAATAATTTTGATTTTCTGGCATATTCAACAGGGACATACCTTACAAATATTTTTTCTTGTAGAATTGACATCCCTATAAGATAAATGATTTGGTAATTCTCCTTTCACCAAATATACAATAATTTACGCATTATTCTAGGTATAGATGGAACGATGTAAGTGGTAATCCTCATCGGATTCAATCTGAAATTCTTCATCAGTTCTCTTACATGTATCTTTTTCCGAAAAACAGACTCTTCTCTTCTTGTAAATCCCTTTTGCTTCGCATTTTGTGCAACGATGATAAACACCATTGTTTTTTTATACCTTGTATAAAAGCTTTTGGCAAGACATCACAAATAATGTGCTTAATACAAAAATCTAAAACTTCACTATTTTCACAAATCCCACTTTGCGAAAGATGTCTTATAACTCTCTATAAATTCCATTAAATATCCGTTAACATCACGGTGCTTTTCAAGGCCATGAAGCTACGATTAAAACTTTATTACTTGGAGTAATGCTGCCTAACATAGATAAAATACATTAGAAAAACTTTTGTTAATAGGCAAGCCATCTATGTTTATAGAAAGTTAACCATCGTTATGTTAACTGTGACCTTGCAAACCTGTATTTTTTATTCCTCTTTCAACACCAAAGTGCACAGAATTTCCAAGACTTGCACGCGTTGTTTCATATAACAATGTTCCGTGAGGGCTACAAAATAGTTCGAATATCTTTAGGAAAGTTTTTGAAATAACCATGAATTTTCAATAATTTTAATAAAGATCCTAACGCATTTTGAGTTATGTTATTTTCTGCAGACAGCTTTCCAAGACTGGTAAGAATGTAATAAAGCATTGTCTATAGCGTTTTTAAGTATACTTGTTTCAATATCACACTCTGAACTACAATTTGATTTACTTTGAGAATATAAACTTCGGGAAGAATTTTTTACTGCAAGAATCATTGGCAGTAGAGAAATTTTCCACAGTTATACTAGTTGGATCTTTCCTTTTAACTTAAATAACAGATAATTTATAACCAATATTCCCAGGAATTATTGAACTGAATGATGCGGCAGCAGCACATCTCCAAAATTGACAGTCTTACAAGGTGCTGAATTTTTTAAATATAAATTAGAATATTCGTGACATCGAGAAAAAAACAATATATAAAATAAGAATAAGGGCTTCAGATGTAATTAATCAAATGCCGAAACCAAACAAGTTAACTATATTCCACCAAACCGGTTTATTAAAGTGCACGCACTTTTAAAAATTCCTAATTAGTAACAAAATATTAACTAAAAAGCTATTGCCGCAAAAACTTTCGGAAAATTTCACTTAAATTCTAATTTAAAAATTATTTAAGAATTATTCATAAAAATCTATATTTTATAAGCTAATGAGAATGTTATAAAGCAATTATAATCAATAAAGAATTTCTATCCTACACTAAGTGATTTCTGACAGTATGCTTTTTATAATGTTCTTGGAGAGAACCAATTTTTAAAAACCGTTATATTTATTTTGATAAAATGGTAGCTTTAGAAGCTGAAGAACTTTAGTAATTTTTAATCAAAACTGCATGATAAATTATATTCTTAACAAAAGAAAATTTTATCACAAAGTTTTTTTTATTTCATATATTGCATAGAAGTTTCATACGTGTGCGAATGTAAATTAAAATGGAATAAATATTTGAACATATTTTATGCTAACAGTTTATAATACTTTGAAACTAAATACTCTGCTGGCCACCATTAATGTAAGCCTCTAAAGAAAGTATTCAAATAACATGAAATTAACAACATATATTAGCGAAGGTAAGATGTGCAAATGATTAGAATTCCAGCGTAGACACACGCCTGTGGCGCTACCTCAAAGAGCTATTTAAGGGTTGGAAATTTCGACGATTTTAAGTTATGCATTTGTGTTTTTCTTGTGCTTTTTTCAAAAAAAAAAAAAAATAAATAAATAAAAAAATAAATAAAATAAAATAAATAAATAAATAAATAAAAAATCAATTTTGCCTTGTATAAAACAATGATTATTTTTGATCAAGCATCCGAGTTTGACAAAGAAAGGATAGTGGCCTACCGAGATTGTGGATTATCTTTCAACGAAATTGCTCAGCCACATCGCGAACCATAGCACAGCACATTCAGTCTATAACGAATCATCCAGTGTTTGCACTTCCATTCAACGCCATTTACAGCAGAGTGGTCTGTCCGCAATACGTCTATTGCTTCGTCTACCTTTGACGCAGAGCCACGGACGTCTCAACCGCCAATGGTGCCATGAAAGAACAATGAGGACGGTAGAATGGAATGAAATTTGTCTTTGACGAGTAATGCTTCTGTCTGCAACACCACGATGGTTGCACGCATTGTCCAAAAGTTCTTATTATCCAAAAGTTCACGCACTGTCAATTACTTCCCTGGCCGGCTAGTATTTGGAATCTTTTGCCGATAGAAAACATGTGGTTCATGGTTGCTCAACAATTGATCCATATTGTAACCTCAGCTGCCATATCAGATCAACTTTGGTAACGTGTGGAAACTGCTTGGTCTGCCGTACCTCAAGAACATATCCAAAGTCTCTTTAATCATGAGGCTGAGGCGTGTGGCAGAGTTTGTCGCCGACAAAGACGGTTTCTCTCGCAACTGATTCTGGCGAAATAAGCAATAGAATACGAGCCATGGAATACGAATCATGTCATAAAATTCATCGTATGAAATAAAATGTAAAAAATTAACTGTCATCTTGTCCTTTTACAATGCTATATTTTTGTATTTATATAGTCACTAAACCCCAACTGTAGCCAGTCTCTCTGGTATCTTAAATTTATTTAAGAATATATCTTGTTAATCTATATCTATTTGCAATCCATCTCACATTTGCAATATTTTTCAAGACCTCGTAATGAATTAAAGAAAAGAAAAGGGAAAAAAAATATTGATAAAGGAAATAAAATATTGTTAAAAAAGTTAAAATATAACATGAGCCGAAACATTTTGAATAGGTCCATTTCAGGAAGAAAATTAAAAGCTAGTTGTGCTTGAATCGCATTTGAAAGCTCAGCAAACGATATTTAGCTTACTATTGAATCAATTGAACTAAGTTACTATGTTCATTACAAAGAAAACACGAAATCTTTTATAGATTATGAGCTGGTGCTTTGGAGTTTTTTGTTCCATAAGAAAATTATCTTCAAATATTCACCTTTCACACCAAATTATTTGTCATGCATTGATGATACTTCAATTGGAAAACAATTAGTTTGCGAGATAAAATGAATCAATTCGAAGTATATTTTTTATTGAAACAAATATTTTACATATATTTCAACAACTGATATTTATTTGTGGTGTGAAAAATAATTTCAAGTGACATGAAAAATGTTTATCTGTTATAAAGCAACAGACACAAAGGAAAGATGGTTGAAAAATGTTTAACCAAAAATAACTTAGTTTTTTCACCTTTCTCTTGGTTAAACTCAGCGTTAGGCCACTTTTATGAATAGAAAAGTTAAGGGAAGCTATAACATTATTATATATATATATATATATATAATTGACAAGTTATATTGTAGTCAAGTCAAAATCAATCAAGTTTCCATTTTTCGCTGTTTGAAATATCAACAAATTTATGAACTCAAATATTACCCATAAATCATATTTCTAAAACACACTCAATTAATAAGTTAAGAATATTCGTGCAAATGGTGAGGTTAACGAATGTTCTTAAGACATTTTCCTCGAAAATGAAATTCATAACAAATTTGTGGTTCATTAACCGATTCCAATTTGGATAATCCATTAAGATGTGAAATAACGAATATAAATACACTTATAAAAACCGAGTAAGAGAAAGAATAGATAAATATCTCACTAAGACTCGAGAATTAATCGCATTGAATAGTATAATCACATTTTATTTTGGAACGTTAAAAAAGTCTTGTATTTTACAGTAGCTCTCAAAAGTAGAAACAGCGCTGTAGTCCAGAATTGAATTCGAATATAATCCAATATTTTTTCCATACTTCCTCCATACTATACTGAATAAGGCCAAACTTTTTTTTAATATTGACTTATTTTCTTTCTCTAAAATTAAAAATGCAAGGAATCATAAATAAAATGTTAAAAAAACTATCGTGCACCCAAACATTTTCGTAAAACTTCATAAATAAAATTATCGTTTGGTACTTTTTTTTCATTTTGGTGATGTTTAATAAGCAATTTAACTTTATTCTTTGCTCTGTCTTACTCCATTACATTTTATATAATATTTAAAAAATAGCTCTTAGACGTAAGGAAACAACGAATAGCCTTTGAAAATGGATAGTTTTTCATCATCAGTGTGGAAAATCCATCCTGGATATCGCTTAACTAGTAAATTTACCCCGTTATATAGTACAGTATAAGGTAAGAAGTAGTAGCCAGGCAAAGTTAACTCAAAATGATCTGCGATTTAAAGTTGGAAAATTTCTGTAAAATCCACGCTTGAGTGCTGTAAAAATTTTTACAGAATTTACAGAAAAAATTTTCTACTTCAATTTCACCTAAAACTGTTCGACGGGTACTCAGATCATCTGAATTTCATGGGCGCTCTGCTAAAAGAAAATTTTCTGTAAATGCAAAAAAAAAAAAAAAAAAAAAAAAAAACCTTAATGAGAAATAAGCTCGAAACGCATTGGAATCATGTTTTATTTGCAGGTGAAAGCAAAGTTAACATTTTTTTATTCCAATGGGCGTATAAATGTACAGTGAAGAAAAAATGAAGAACTTAGTCCCAAGACCTTGGTTGGAACACTAAAGCATGGCGGTGGAGGTGTCCTTGTGGTGGAATGTATGTCAGCATCAGGATCAGATAATTTGGTATTTATGAATGGTATAATGACCCAGGTTATTTATTCAAATATTTTAAGAGATAATTTAAAATTATCAGAAATCAAAATTTGGGTATTGGAAACAACTTTATTTTTTTTAATCAGGATAACGACCCTAAGCACACAGCCCTCAACGTTCGTCTTTGGTACCTCTATAATTGTACACAAGTTTTGAAAACAAACTTCAGTCACCAAATTTAAGCCCGATAGAACACATATGGAGAGAACTAGAAGTTAAAGCACGAAGGCACGACATAAATACGAAAACCGAACTAAAAACTGTAATGATGGAAGAATGGAGGAACACATTGATACAAATATTACAAAAAACTGGTAAACTATATGCCCAGACATTTGAAATCTGTTGTAATTGCTGCAGGATATCCTACAAAATACTAAGTGGCAGAAATACTATAATATTTATTAATACGTGCAAATTTCTTTGCAGTGTACGAAGATTTTGAGGTAACGTTTCTGTTACTCTTTGATTATTAATTTTCCAAAAAAAGAATTTTTTTACCATCTTTATAAATTATTTTATGTAGTTTTGCCAAGATATAGTATATAGATATTATTAAAAAATTCTCATTTTCATATTTTAATTTTTATTAATAAATAAAGTAATAAATTAGTGTATGAACACTTTTAGGAGCCATTGTATTTTTATAAAACATGTTTATTTTAAGCGCGATTCATTGTAACGTTACGCGTTGCCAAAATGGTCCATTAGCTTTAGCTAATTGAGTTTACCAAATCTGGATCATTTTCGCTTACACGGCGAATAAATTCGACATCTATCAACAGAAACCGTAATTATTGCCTTGTTCTCGAGAGTAATGATCACAAATTGAGTTTTTCACGAGTCGTCGATACGCTGTAATCTTTTTCACACGCTCTCACTGACATTAATGGAAATATCATTTTAATTGGAAAAAAAAAATTTATGTCAGGTTGGAAAAACTATGATATGTAATTTAAATTCACTTAAACTTTTAAAATATATTTGTGCACTCTTGTTTATGTATGTCTTACACTGTAGACTGCCAAAATATAGTCCCTTAGAAGTAGTAAGCATTGTTGTTTCTTACGCTTACAATAAATAAACTGTTTTGCACAATTTTTTTTTCCCAGAGTAGTATGAAGTTTTGCAATAGTGAAAATTAATTTTTTTAAATATCTAATTCTCACACTTTATAAGTTCTAATTCAAAAAAATGTTTTCATTGACCATCACAGCAGTTTTTGAATGAACGATCATATTTGAAATTTTAAACATGACATTCATCTTATGTTTAAGAATCGAAAGGCTCTTATACTGATTTCTAATTCATTATAATTAGATTGATTTTGAATAATTTTAAGAGCAAAGATTTTTCAGAAATATATAAATTTTCCAATTCTCTTAATTTTCTGGCAATAGCGTCTTAAAATATTTTTTTTAATCTCATTTTGAAAATACTTTCTTCTACTTATTTCTTCATGATTTTTTTTTTACTTTGTCTTTTTTAACATTTTATTTTTCTCTTAGTTTCTCCTTTTTTTTCTAATTTGTCAAAGTTCGAAGGTTTTTCTTTTCGAATGCGATTTTTATTGAATTATGAAGTAGAGGGTAACAGTCTATCTAGATGAATGTTTTCCATGCCTGTCTCCGAGACATCAAACTTTGAAAATATCTTTTATTAAATCTGATTCCCATTTACTCTGGAAGTCAACAATTTTTGATAAAAGCAAGCTTTAGAATTTCAATGCCTTTTCTCACTAAAAAAAATTGGTTTTAATTTTATTTCTCCTTTATTTATTTATTTTTAGAATTCAAAATTTTATAATGTTCAGAAAAAAATACGGTATAGAAAGTGCTTTTTTTTACATCTCTATTTTTTAAAATTAAATGAGCGGAATTAATAATGACGATTCAAATAATATTGTTTTTTAATAATTTTTGTTTGAACACCTCTACAACTACGATTTCATTATTCACTGCGAATTTAAAATTAAACATATCTATTAGCAGTAGAAGTTAAAGGGGAAAAAACATTTGCAACATTTTCATAAATTAATATTTATTAAATTTTATTTATACGCTACCCGATCACAGGCATCATGAAAGAAATCAGTATAAAATATTATTTTTTATTATAATAAAATATATTTTTTTAGAGTTGCAAAAATTTTACAATAAAACTATATTATACCAAATTTACTTCGCCTTTGAAATGTGATAATTTTTTGAAATAATGAATATAGCAAACTTTTTTTACGCTAACATCTTTATCTGTTTTAATGTTATGATGTGGTCAGCATCTATCACAAGAGTTTAAAAGTTCTTCATAAGAGTTAAGCCTTCTTTTATTGTTCCACATTGGGTTTTTTAATTTTGCTCTTTATTAACGGGCTCAATGGGTTAGGCAACATACGCTTATCGGACTTCAACATCTCTACTAGATAGAATTTCTTTTGTTATAGAAAACGTGAATCAAATAATTGTTCAATATTTAACATAATAGAGGTTTGTTGAGAAAAATATGGGATAATAAACAGAACAAGAATTGGCAAAATACAATGAGACTCTATTTTGTCCAAAATACCAGTCTCATTCTCAATATGTTGTAAGTATACTTTAGTAATATAAAACAAATGGTTTATGGTTATTGATGTTATCTTCAGCAGAAAATGTATTTTTATATAAGATTTCATTAACTCATTCTTCGTAAAAATATAAAAATTAGTTGGGATCTGGATAGTTTCAAATCACGACATTTTTATTATAAAACTAAATATAATTTGAATAATTATAGCAGCATTTTTAGTAGTGAAAGATAGAATTTTTTTATTTATTTCCTACAATTAATCGGCCAATATTTCAAAAGAATTTAATGTATGAATTTATTTTATAATTTTTCATAAAATTATGTTCAACCTATTTGATATGAAATTCAAAGTTTGCTAAATGATTATTTATATTTATTAATATAGATTGTGCATTTGCATTTTTTGTTCGTAAAATCTGCTTTCAAAAATGCATCTATTTTATTTTATTAATAAGTTCTCATTGAAGACATTAGCTCATTGTACAAATAAAGGAAAAGCGAAGTCAGTGAATGTGACGAAATACTCAAGACTGAGGTTCAAAGTAAAGAACAATTGACAATAACTCTTAGAGTGGATAATAAAGACAACAATTATGAACCATATTAATAATTTTTAATAAATTTGAAGGTATGATTTTTATTTTTCAGAGAAAGTAATTCAAAATAAGCCAAACAAACCTAATATAATTTTTCAATTTTTTCGTGTAATATATGTGAGCCTCCACAGGAATATAAGTTTCATTACGCCAATAGTTTAGTAGCTATGATGTGCAAAATTAATTTTAATACTAGTCCACAAAATACTATCAATGGTACAAAAAATCTTGTCTGCAATTGTCTATTTATCAATTTACTACAACAACTATATGTAAAGTGTACTAAGGAATCTTGAAAATTGTTCAAATTAAAAATTTTCAATGCTGTAAAGAACTTAGGAATGTGATCTTGAATTATTTTTATGCTTGAGAAATAGATCTTTGATTCTATCGGTTATGTTTGTTATCTATCGGTATGTAAGCCTTCCAAGTAAAATTCATTCCATTAAAACAATGTGCTGTATCAATATCCAAAACTGTTAGAAATATACATGACTCAAAACAATTAAAGGATATGGAAGTTGTGGATTGATCTTGCACCCGAAGAATTGTTTGGTTATTGATACTTTATTGACAGACGTAGACTATATGAGACAAAAAAGATATTTGTTAGGGAGAAAAAAATGTTTTATTGAGTATTTGAGTGCAAAAAGAAAAGACGCAAAATGAGGATACAAGAAAAAAAAACATATAAGGTGTTTCCTTATAAGAAAATTGTTTTTAGAAGAGGGTAGGGTTTCCCCGAAAGGACAGCAGCTTTGAACACTTTTGTGGCATCGAGTCAATGAGGCTATTAATAAGGGGCTGGGTATTTTGTCCCACTTTTCTGGAAGCGCCCTTTCTAGTTTTTGAGAGTTTGTAGTGGTGGTAAGCACCCAATAGCTCATTTGTCTAAAATGTCCCAAACATGTACTCTTGGGTTCACATCTGGAGAACACGCTGGCGATTCCATTCGTATGATTCTTTACTCTCAAAAGAAATCATTCACCAATCTAGACGATGTTGCCTGTAATAGTCGTCCATCAACATGAAGTTATTTGCAATTGTTTCACCGTAACAGACTACAATAGGTTTGAGGATCTCATCCCTATGTCCATCAATGGAAGTGTCAGCATAGATCATCAGTCCTCCACTACGAAATATGACACTTTCGTTCAAGAATGCAGGATTGTTTCTAATGCCACATTTCTTCCAGCTGTAAATACGCTTACTGTCAGGATTGAGAGAAAAATGGAACTCGTCAGAGTAAAAAATATTGCGCCACTCATTTCTTTCAGTTCACAGGTTCTGTTGCCTTGTACCTGCGGACACGACGGTGCCTTGCTGTCAACGTGATGCACACCAATGGTCGGCAAACATACCACCCTACAGCGTGAAGGCGGTTTTGATAGGCTATATTGCAATTGTACCAGTAGCGGAGCGAAGGTGTTATTGAAGAAGAGTGGCATTCATAAGTGCCTTTGAGCCGTTAGCGATAAATAATGGTCTTCACTGTTCGCTGTTGCACGTCAATGACCTTGACCTGCATTTTCAGTCTTCTAAAAATGGTTCCAGATCTTAACAATTACACTCTGAAACTCCAATGGTTTCTGCTACTTCGGATTGTGTTTAGCCCCCACTTGCCGGTCAACAATTCACAAGCATCTGATTCTGTTAGATAACTTCGTTGGGATAAATAAATCATCGATGCAAAGTGGTTATTGAATGTCGGTCATTCTTTTCAGTTTTGTTTTACATTAAGTTAAAAACCAAACATCATTCGCTGCCACTAACGCATCATCTTCGACTTTAAACCCAAAATTTGAATATACTGCTAAGTTTGAAAATTTGCATTTGTAACTCTTTTCCATTTTATTCAAAAAAACTGCTTATACCCTTACTTTATGACTTACAATACCTTTTAATTGTTTTGAGCAGTGTACTTAATACTTTTTTGCATTGATATGTATTGAATACATATGATATACATATTTATTGGTATTTGTGATGTCTAAAACTGTTAGCATAAGAAGTCCTAAGTTTAAATAAGAATAAAATATTCAGTATGTCATGAATAAAAATTATGTAACTTTATTAAATAACAGAACTTTTTTCTCCAAATAAAATGACATATCTTTTTACAAACGGGAATCATGACTGATTCAATTAGATTGAAATTGGATTTCATTATTACTGTTGAAATTGAAGGAAATCGAATTTCTATCGGTCACAGGCTACTATTTTTGTTCCGCAAAATTAATAAAGTTTAAAATTGTTATTCCAAGAATCTTTGAAAATAATTAAGTTTAAAATGCATGATTTTTTCTTAGTTTAGATTACATGACTAAATAACTGCGTTCGCTGGATAAGAGAAAATTGGAATCGTTCCATTGATCAATCAAAGAGAAACTGGTTGAAAGCTGTTTCAAAAAAAAAAAAAAAAAAAAAAAAAAAAAAAGGTTATGCAGAGAAATAATGCATGTTTAACCCCGAGCGGTAAATAAGATTTTTTAATTTTTCAGGGATAAATTTTCAGTAGTGAATTGTATAATTTCTTATTGTTTACTTGGCACAATACATTTCCTGTTTTTTCAGAACAATCATATATAATGAATTTAGTTAACCATAGTTTTCACATGAAGAAAAATGAATTTAAAAAATTTACTATGTCCATACAGACCACGTTTAAATAGGAATTTTTCCTTACTTAATTGCCTATATTCATATTATCATCACTCATTAACTTACCAGCTTCTTTTGAAATATTTGCTAATTCTAATGGACCAAGCACTCTGAAACCAATCAACAAAAAGTTATATTTTAAATATTAGAGGTATCAGACTCACTGAAGGATAAAAATTCGAATGTATAATCTGACAGTCTTATGTTGCTTTTTATTGCTGAATTATTGCATTAATATGTAAGAGAATGAGATAGTTTAATTCTTTTGAGGTCTATCTTCTCTGTGTTCATGTGTAAGTCTGTCTTTTTAAATTATTGGTTTAATGTCTGATAATTTACTATTGCTTACCTCTTATGCAAATGAAATTTTTTTCATGTGTTTTTTAATGCATATTTTCAAAAGCGAATGATATGTAACTCTATGTTTAACTTTTATTTGACCAAATATAATTTATGCCTTGTTTCTTTGTGACAATTTGTTTTCTTATGTCATGATGCTTCACAACACAAGTTCAGAATTATTAATGCACCATAAATGTAGACGACCTACTATGAAATTTTACTTGTGACGTCAAAATAGTGAAGGCCAGTCTTAAGTGTTCATGAATAACAGTAACATAATTAAAAATTTGTATCAGTTGGATTACACTTATATTCTCTTTTCGAAATGTAATTCATTTGTTAAAATCGATGAATTTAGTAAATGTGCATTGGTAATCGCAGGAAAACTGTTCTACATATCTATCATGTATACTTTCACTAATAAAAATGTGAAATATATATACACATATATATGTGCAACTTATCTCTTTAATTGAATTAATAAATCAGATATTTTTCTTTTATTGAAAACTTTCTTTTGTGATTAGTTACAGCTGTCTAAAGACTGTCTTTCAAATACTATAATTTTAATTAAGCTATGTAGATCTCAGCTTAATCATACTATATTAATTTTGTTCAATATGCGTGATTATTTAAAAAAAGCATTCAAGATAAATTTTTGCAGAATTCCTTCTACCATATAACATATAATTGTCTTATGTATGCAATTTTTTATATTAAATGCAACAGTACTTAAATGCTCATAGAATATAATTAGATTTTTATTTTACAAAAAGTTGATACTTATTTTTAGCAATGTAAAAATTATTTGTAATGAAAAAAATATTTTTTCTTCTTAAACCAAATTATCATTTAATACATCTTTTTGAAATTTAAGACGAATATAGTATTTTATATTAAAAATAAGTATCTAATACAAGCAAAAAGAGATTTACACCATCATAATCAAGGAAAATATAGTTTCAAGCATCTTTATAAATTTATCTTCATCTTATTTATAAAAATTACCTATTTTTTTATTTCAAACATTTTTATTCTTTAAACTATTTTTAAAATTATTTAATAGTATAGAAATTTATGAAAAGTACATTTTATAATAATGTAAAATAAGTATATTTCATGCAGCAAAGAAGAATTTAGCATAATATATCAAAGAAAATCAGTCTTATGAATCTTTCATTATAAAATGAATGGTTTCAAAATTATCCAAGATTTAAGCCTTTTACTCTATAAAATTTTTTTTTCATATCTTTTAATAGTTATGAAGTTTAGAAGGTACATTTTATATATTCAATAATTTGAGTTCTAAAATTAAAAATGCAAGAAAGTTTTATTTTCAATTTTTTCGAATAAAATAAAAAAAAAAAAAAAAAAGAGAGAGAGAGAAATTATTTGCATACTTGTTTTCATTCAATGCATTTCATAGATTTATTAGTTAACTTGAGAAATTCTGTCATGTTGAAACAGTGAAGGAGAGTCTTAAATGAATGAGACACAAACTTTAGTAAATCTGGCCAATTTTAATTTTAAAAATATAGACATCATAAGGATCCATTCATTTCTGTACAATAAGCATTGCTGTGTAGATCTCAGATCCACTGGTTCCCAATTCTATTTCCAGTCAGTGAGAGAGTTGCTGCAGTGCTCGAGGATTCTTCTGTACAGTTTCTGCGATGGCTAAACAAACTTTTCTTCAGAGTAAAAAGTATTTTGGAACTGTGATGACGAGAGCGAGATTTCTTGCACAAGAAAAATAGCTTCTTAAAAAGTGCATACAAAAATGCACCTACTGTACAAAACAATTGGACATTTTTACTCCCTTCCTCTTTACACAAAGTACAAACTGTACAGTTAGCGACTTCCCTCCTCATTTTGAGTATTTTTAAAGGAACAAATGAATAGGGATGTCGAAAGTTTTTTTTTCTCCTCACAGTTTAACATAAATAACAAAATATAGTTTTTTTTCCTTAAATAAATATATATTATGTTTTCAGGAGAGATTTTTGTCATCAAAGTTGGTTAAGGGCACTTTCATTCAGAATATTTACACATCGTTTGGGGATGAGTACAGAATGCATCTTCCCCATCATTATAATCCTCTCAAACTAAAAAAATACATAATTTGTTCTCCAATGTGTGAAATTTTTGGTGGTCCATTGATTTCTACTAATTTGAGAAAAAGAATTAGAAGAAATTAATGGGGACTGTGAGGATAGGGAAGTCTCCATATTGTTTCACCATTTATAACATTAGTAGTACATATACAGAAAAGAAATGCTATATTACAAATAAACAGCAACCAACACCATATAACAGTCTTTGTAAGGCGCATCATTCACCCTCAACAAATATCACATCTTAGCTACCAAAAAGGTAACGTAATAAATATCAGGCTTCTTAGCTATAAGAATACACCATGTAAGGGTTTAGCCATCCCCAATGCTTGGTTTCGAATGTGAGAAAACCCTAATTAAATAATTTTTCTTCATAAATTATAGAATTTATATTTTAGAAATCTGGAATGCAAAACCTTAAAATAATTCCTAGCAAAATAATATGTGCCACTTTTATCTTATCATACATTAATTATACAACCAACAATAAAATTACTGGTTATAAATCATGATATTGCTTAAATCTAAAATATACAATTCTTTAGTACAAAGGTTTTGCATTCCAGAAAAATAATTCATACATTTTCTATGTTTTACATCAACATTACTAAATGATTTGTACAAATTTTCTATATCATTTAATGCATTTTTACATTTTATATGTCATTTTAATTTTAATACATGATTAAACATTAATGATATAAATTTTTGTTCAAAAAAATAATAATAATAAAGAGGTAGATGAGTGCTGCTTAAGATATATAAAGAATGTAAATTTATGAATAAATATAACAATTAAAAATGCACATAGGCCTATTTACTTCATAAAATACATGGTTAAACAATAATAAACATCCTGAAATTTCATTCGATTAACCAGAATATGAGTATTTACCCCCATGTTAAATACCTATCTACTGCAAACTCTAACATTTTTTATTGTGCTCAACTGACACTTAAGTACAGAACATTCCCCAGCCCCTTTCACAAACAGAGTTTACATCATTCAAACAATTAAACATGCATAAGTACACACGTTAAGCTGAATTACATTATTTATAGTATCAAGCAGAATTTCTATTCCCATCTATGTATGTAAAGCAAGGCCAACTACAGTAGGAAGGAAATATTTTGCTAATTCTCAAGTATACAACATACATAGCAGCAATGTTATTTATTTTAATTCATACTATATCATCTGTGCTGCAAAAAAGTAAGGCCCCGTAGCGCACGATATTTCATAACAGGGTTTAAAGCTATATCAGTCTTCCCCAGAATAACTTAAATAATAAATTAATTTTATACAATATTAAAATCGACAAACAGTAATTTTCTTTACAAATATTTTTCATTTAATATTTCAAGATACAGTAGAAAACAATTATCATTTTGAAAGAACGTGAGTGAGTTACAAGTAACTTTTCTTTCTCAACAGTACTTATCTTCAAATATTTACAAAACTCAAGCATACAGATAAGATTGCTTCACTGGAAAAGAAAAAGATTTTTAATTCTTCCACCAATTCTATAGTACACAAACAGAATCAATGTAATTCCAAAAGAAAATCATTTCTACTATTT
>JAPDSC010065784.1:0-11036 GCA_026290005.1 Latrodectus geometricus | reverse complement strand
TATATATATATATATATATATATATATATATATATATATATATATATTCACTTCTATATGATGATATACGAATTTAGATATTTTCAAAACTAAATTATTGCTGTCAAGACAAATTGCGAAATGATGTTAGCAAAATGCAACTTTCACTATCTGTACGAGGAACCGAATTCGTTTTTTGATGTAATTGGACAAAGCTGATTATAGCTTAAATAACTCGGGTTGGTCTTAGTACCACCTGTTATTTATTTTATGAAATATAAACAGTATTTCTTTCCTAATTTTCTTGTAACCTTTTCTGCTGAAGAATTTTTTTATCAGATAATCCACAGCAGCGTATAATTCGCACAACGAAATTCGGAACTTTTTTAACACATAATCCGCAGATTATATGCAGGAAAATACAGTAAGTAGAATTTTGGACTTGGCAAAATTATGAAGAAATTGATTTGTTGTGTACGCATAAACAATATTTAACTTTTTCGTCCCTACAGTACAAATGTTATATCACGAATGTGATTATCTCAGAAGATGCTGTGATACAGCAGTTGTACCATGGATTTTGCCTTCAAATTTCTTTAAACAGTTAAGGTTTATTGACTTTTTTTTATTAGGAAAACGTATATATTTATCCTTACTTTAACAATTTTTTTCCCTTATCACCAGTTGCTTTTTTTGTCAATTTAAAAAATATTTTCAATGGTTTTATGTTATAAGTGTTTGACTTTGATGAAATAAAAAATTAATTGAATGAATTAGAAGAAAATTTTGCACATAGTGATTTTAATTGTAATGATTGAACCTCAACTCAATGATAGGTTTCTTAATTACAATAATATAGATTTCTTTGTATCATTTGATTTTGATTGATGTAATGCTATAACAAATGATATCAAACTTTCACAAACAGATGTCAAATGTTTATTTTTATTTTCTTGTGTCTACTATTTTAAATATTTCACCAGGTATTTGAAAATGCAGATTGTAAATTTATTTTCAAAATCAAATTTTTTCATTTAGGAACATTGATGTCCTTGTTGTCATTCTTGACTTTAGGAGCTCTTTTGAATATCTTCATTGGATCATACATTTTGCTTAAGGTAAGTATCAGCAATGTTTATAACATATTTTAAAAATAGTATGTTAATGTGTGTAGTTATCATTTTATTCATGTTTGGCATTCTTTTGCTTGTATTTGAATTTTACTTTTGGTAAGGCATATTAATAAGCTAGTGAATAAAAATTTTAATTTCAACACCTGTAGATTTGTTTTGTTAAATATATAAATAAATCCCCACCCCACCTTGTAATTCTGTGAGAATTTATATTTTATTCTAAATATATAAATAAGAACAATAAATATTGAGGTCTTTCATGAATTTGTAGAACAAAAGTTAATATTTTTAAAATAGTTAAGAAATCTGTGCAATATTTCAAAATAATTTATTAACCTTTGAATCATAGCTTTTATTTTGATTTCTTAAATTTATAATTTTATTGATCTTGTTAAGAAAAATCATTAATGCTATAATTTCTAAACTTTTATTTCTTCAATTCAGTGGTGCTAATTTTTAGAAACCAAATTTCATTTAATAACATGAGTGTAGAGTACACAAGTTGATGGCAGAATAAATATTTTACATTTTCTTTATATGTGCAATTATATTTAGAGAATTTCCATTAAGGAAGGTTAGAGATAAAATTTTAAAATTAATTCCATTGTTTGATTTATACAAGAAGTAAAGGAAGCTTTAAAGTTGTATAAATATTTAAGTAGACTTTAATTTTCTTTTCTTGAAATCAGAATGTTTTCTTAGGTTCCAAAGTAGTGTGCTGAACTGCTAAGCTGAGTGATTAGTTCTCTTCAACTTTTATTTTTCTGTTCAATAGTTAGTGTATTCAAAATTGCATAACATATTTCTAGAAATTCAAAATTTTACAAAAATTAATTAAATATTAAGAGGTACCAAAATTAATAGTACCTCTTAATCCTGTTAGAAATCTCATTGTACCAAGGAGTGAACAAAATACATCGGGCATATACACTTGTCAAACAAGACGGGCTCAATGGATTATTCCCAGCTGACTGGCTTCTGTCTCATGATGCTCTATTCCTAGGACAACAGAAGTTGCTTTTTCCTCCTACATTCATGTTGACTACTCTTTGAAGGGAAGGACAAGATCATACTGTCCCTTCCCTCTCAAGGCTCCCATATTTAGAGTTAATCGTCAAGACAAACGACTTCAGGACTTTTCTTGTTTTCCTTGTGACAAGCAGGCTAACACATGTATTTCCGGGTTTGCTAGTGGGTACTTAAAGTCTTATGTATTCTTGGGGTAGCAAAAGGCTTCCTCTTTGCCCTAAATACTATCAAGAAGGGATATCAACTCATCACATCTTGGACTGGACTAGGAGATTATCTATAACTGTCGACTTATATCAGATTTCATTAATGCCAACACTCTCATTGATCTGGTCTAAAATAGTTAGATCGTATGGGAGATTAGAAATAACATATCTATGCTGCTTTAAAGAATTTTTTAATGATAAAATCATTTTCTTAATCTTTTTAACAATCTTGTAAGTAACAGTGGATATTCTTTTATAATTTTCTAAAATGCTTGTTTCTCTTTTAAAGGGATATTTGTATGTTGGTTTCTTTGTTATGTGTGGATTTGTTATGTATGATACTCAAGTAATAATTGAAAAACGCCGTAATGGAGAAAAGGATTACATTTGGTAAATTTCCATTTATATCTGATACATTTGATAATTAAACAATGTTAAATATGGTCATGCTTGTTTTATTTAAATTTAAACATTGCATTTATATAATTTTGGTAATTTGTTTCAAAAATCATATAACTTGTAAAATATGATCAAATTTTGACTTGTGTAGTTATTCTTAATGTACTTTTTAACACTTATATGTAAGAAATCAATTTTAATTTCTTTCTTTAAACTTTTAATTAAAATCCATTTACTCTTAAATTGATCAATTTAGTAATCATTTATCTTAATATAAAGTTCTTTGCTTTAATTTTAAAACAATAAAGTAAAATAAAGTGACTGTTTTTAGTACATGTATAAATATTTTTATGAAAGTAAACAATTGGAAAGAACTAAACTTTATGTTGTACAGAGTTTTTAAAAAATTATTCATGCTTTCATAAGACAATATTTAGTAATAAATATAATGTAATATCACATACGAATAATGCTAAATAGTTATAAGTATAAACAGTTAATATTGGGCAAGAGTAATGCTGCATATTTATATACTGCATAAATTATGAAAATGTTTATTATTAATATGCACTCTAGTTAATTTTGATTATTATAAATAGTGGAAGTGATCACTCAAAAAAAATATTTCAGTTTAAATTCTAGAAATCTTTTGGAAATCTTGCCATCTAATTGAAGTCTTAGAAGTAATAGGAACAGGATTTTTAAGAAATTTCTTGGAAGTAGAAATTACAGGAGCAGTGTTTGAGAGTCATTTAGAAATGATTTTGGAGATAAATAATCCCCTTTCTTGAATCTAGCATATAAATGTGTGTAGAAATAAGTCAGTAAGTGAATAGTCAGTCTTTCTTTTTTTTTTTTTTTTTTTTTTTCTTTATTTGCAAGGTTTTTTATTATTACAGTTGGTAATCACATAAAAATTAGCATAAGAAATGTAAAAAAGATTTTACAGATTCATTGTAAAGAAAACATGATCAAGAAGCTATATGCTTGTAAACATTTTCTTTGGTCCTGTAAAGAAGTCTGTGAAGTTGATTTGTTTAAAAAAGTCATTATCAACTTTTTAAACACTGAGCAAGAAGACTGAGCTTTTCACGATAAACTAGTTCTACAAGAGAACAATTTAATCTTATTTCAAATTGTATAAAATCATAGAAAACTGCTGCAAGGGTTAATGTGTATGTGTGACATTTGATGGATTGCTTAAAATTTCATTTTTCAATGATTAAATTAACTTGTGGGGAGGAAAAAAAAAAAAGATGGTTTTCTGATTTTGATACTCTAATAAAGTTTTTTCCTGGATCATTGAAAAAGCTTGCTTTTAAACTGAGATCCATTATTGGTTGTTATACTCTCTGGTATTTCAAATCTGGAATTCAGTTTATTTGGTATACCTCTTGGTGTTAGGTGATATGTGGGTCCTTATGAACAAGTCATTGATCCATGAGATCTGTATTAATATGGCTAAATCAATTGTTTGGGGCTTCTGAAATAGTGAATGTTATAAGAAACTAGCTTTTTTGACATGTTAAGTAAAACGATCGGTAATTAATTTCACAGTGGATTTTTTTTATTTATTTTTTTATTATTTTAGTGTGAAGATTGTGCATGAAAATTCAAGAAACCATTTCTAAAGTCTTTTGGAATGAATAGACTTTTTAAAATATAAATGAAATTTTTTCTATTGGGAATTGAAAGTTTTTGAAGTTCAATGCTAGAATTAAGTTAAAATTTTATTTCTGAGCTGTGATAATTTCTTCAAAATTCAATGATTCAGAAAATTTGCCACTCTGAAAGATGAAATAAATTATATCTGTTGTGGAAGCTCTTAATGTAAGTTGTCATTCATAAATCTAGCAATAAAAGTAATTTTTCTCATGGAAAAAGTTTGATATAGATTTTTGGTTTTTTTCAATTATATTTTGGTTTGTAAATATGGTGAAACCTATACCATATAACATATCAAATGTCTAATGGTAAAAATAACTAAAAATTCTGCATCATGAATGCTATATTTCTTGTTCTGTTGAGTTTTTATGAAAAATAAGAGAGATTCTCTATTATTGAATTTTTGAACAGATTCAATAATTTTGTCTGAAGTGTAAGAAATGCATTTGAGTTAGATAAGTTGCTACTTTGATATTTAACATAAAAAATAATTAAAATTGTTTTATCCATGTTAAGAGTTTTGTCATTCTTCAGAAGACTACAATCTTAATATATTATTGCTGTAGAATTATACAGTTTGTTAAAATATTTAGTAGGTATACTTTTCATAATTAAACAATCATAACTAATATAAATGGTTACTGCATGTAAGAATGTCAAATAGCTAGATTTAAATTATGTGTCAGAATAGTGCAGCATATTTATGTACAGAATAACATAATATGATGGTGAAAATTTAAGTTATCAAGAGATATATGTGCACATGAGCTAATTGTATTTATCATTGGTTGCAGTTCCCATTTATGAAAAAGACTTAAGATATTTCTGCTGATTTTATAAGAAAATAAATTTTGATAAGAATTAAAGAGTTTTTGAATTAAATTGCTACCGCAACAATATTAACTATTTTCCTGTATATAATCAGCAGATTGTGTGTTAAAAAAAGTTTTGAATTTAGTTGAGCATATTATATGCTGCCGTAAATGATTTAATGTTAAAAAAAAAAAAATGAATAGTGTAAACCAAAATACCTGCAATGGAAAAGAAAAATGTATCCAATGCGAAGTTTAAAACATATTTTATTTTTATAATACATGTAATCTCATTTTAAAAGTTATTAAAAACTAAAAATCAATGTTTTACTAGAATATTCTCTGAATTATCGCTCTTGATTGATCTCGGTTTATTGCATTTTGTGATGAAATGAATCCAAACAGATTTTTTTCATAAATGTTGCTTCTGTACAATAATATTTTTTATTTTAAATGACACCTGCATTATCAGTGTTTTCAAATATTCGTCAAAAATGCTTAAATTATGCTCCCCCCCCCCCCTACAAAATATAAATCTTGCAGATAATGTTGTTGCAAATTATGTATGTTATGGAAGTTTTATTTAAATGTTTATATTTTATCCCCTTCGTGTTTATTTTGGAGCTG
This sequence comes from Latrodectus geometricus, assembly GCA_026290005.1. Classification (NCBI taxonomy): domain Eukaryota; kingdom Metazoa; phylum Arthropoda; class Arachnida; order Araneae; family Theridiidae; genus Latrodectus; species Latrodectus geometricus. The sequence goes on along the minus strand of JAPDSC010065784.1, from coordinate 5,186 downwards.
CAGATGCAATTTATTAAAGTGATTTTAAATTTTATATTTTGTTAGATTTATGAATGTCTATTAAGAATATAGAATTTCTGCTTATGTATAATCATAAGCAAAAAATAGTTATTACATGTAAAATAATTACCTTTATATTTTATTGAGTTTACAGAATTTTGTGCATGTGTTTGAGAACTGTTCAATTTGATTATTTAACTTTATGCAATAATTTTACTGTCATTTTTTTAGGCACTCTATCTGTCTTTTCATTGATCTCCTGCAAATATTCCGACACATTCTGGTCTTCTTGCTGGATAGGGTAGGTACTTGTTTCGATTTTCCCTGTCTGTTTATACCAAATAAATATGGTGTCCAATGGACAGTCACTCAACACTTTATTTTGACTGCTCGTTTTCTATCTCATGTCTAGAAAGTAATGAAGTGCTGCATGCTATCACTCTGTATTCTTTAATGAAATCTTTTTGACATTTTGTTCTGTTATTAAGAGAAAATAATTAAGAGACGAATTCTGAAAATTTACAAAAATTATGGAAAGAGAACAATATGTATAATTTCCGTTGAAGAATCTGGAAACGTGGAAGGAAATCTACCTTACAAAGTTTTGGGCATAACGAGAGATAACTGTAAAGACTTGTTTTATTTCAACATAAGTAGATTAATCAAATTTATGTCTAAGATAATCGATACTAAAAAAAATTTATAAGTCCTAGGGCGAATATTTGACCCATTGATTTTACTGGAGCTAATTACTTTTCAAATTAAAAATCTCATGCAAGATGTTTGATCAAGTTTAAGCTGGGATGATTGACTTTTTGATTTGATTTCATCCTGGAAAAGCAAGTGCAATGAACTGATAACTTTTCTGTGCCACACTATTATTTTGGGGAAATTTCAGTTGATAATTTCAAAAGTCTGTGGTCTTTCAATTCTAGTACGAAAGCATATGGATCAGTTGCGTATTTACGTGTGACAATCCTTAATCAACAGATTTTTTTTTTTTTTGCTTCTAAAAATTGAGTAGCTCTGTTTCAAAAATTACCAACGTTTGAGTTTTAGGAACTACTGAAAAATTTAAACCTTTCATTAGAAACAGATTTGAAGAAATTCTCTAGTTGTATCACAATCGAGTTTGTATCACTGTCCAGGAGCAACAAATCTTTCTAATATAGTTTCTTAGAGTTGTTACAATTCCTCAGCTGCTTAGTTGATTTCCTGTGCAATATAATTTTCAGTGACGAATTCTTAGATTTTATTATCAAGAAAATAGTTTGGAAAAACATAGAGTGGGGAGGCTTCTAATAACTAGTGAAATCTGTGAAAGAATGAGGAAAATCATCAGCAAAACTCTACTGAGCAAGGAAGAACTTTTAACTTTGCTTGTGGAAATAGAAGCCATCCTCAGCCTATGCTATTGGACCTACCACTGATGCCTATACACTTCTTGAATTTCAGTCATGGAAAAAGTATTTATCCAGTGACATTTGCTGAATATATTGAAAATGGATCAAAGAGATCATCGTTGCTGAAAAGAAAAATATCAGGCTTTGCTTATGGAACAGTTGTGGGATAAATGGAAGCAGCTGCACCCCTTAGACTTCTCATTCTCTGAAAAATTCTCCTCCAAATGAATTAAAGGTAGGGGGTGTTGTGTTTATATTGAAGATAACATCAAGAATATATCGCTTTAGAAGTTAGGCAGAAAGACCTAAATTGGGTGAGATAACAAGTTCGTACCTAGAAAACTGCCAACAGACTGTTGAAAAGAATCTCAAAACTAGCCATTAACTATATAAAAATTTTATGTTGAACTTAAAATTTATTTTATTCCTTTTTTCCAGCAAATTTCACTTATAAAAATAAGTAAACATTTGGACTATAAATATTTTTTAAATTTTAGAGATTGCAATTCACAATTTTTACTTTTTTAATACCAAAGTTAAGAGTAATTAGTCTTTGTCGATATGTGTACTGTTTAGTGTCTTTTTTAATATATTTAATATTTATTTTGTAGGAAAATAACAACAGGAAGAAATAGTGGATATATAGTCAAGTTTTCTATGAAGTGTGAATTACCCTGTATTTAAAATTTTTAATGCATCATTTTTAGCACTTGGATAGTTATTTTAAATAAATGTGTTTAAATTTATAAGAGCAGTTTCTTTGTTGCTGTAACAATTCCATATATTTAATTTGGTTGTGTATTTCTATTGAACTGATTCTATAAAAATATTGCTTTTTGTTAGTAGATTTTGTAAACTTAGTGTGATTTAATATGGAACAAATTGTACTCAGCTTTGTTCCAAAAGTGAAGATCATGAGACATGATTGTGTGTGCTATGTTTTGTGACTAATTTTTCCTTTGTATTTCTCAATAAATTTTTTTTATTTGTTATGCTTATTTTATTAATATAAATGTCACTTATCAGGTCCTAGTGGTAAAAATTTCCAACATTTCCAAATGGAAATTTTCAAAAATCAAATTTTACATACATTATTTGCAATTGGTTTGTAAAAAAAAAAAAAAAAAAAAAAAAAAAAAAAAAAAAAAAAAAAAAAATTCCAGTTTCTAAATTATGGTACACAAAATTATAGATAAATGCTATTTGTTAATAGAAATGAAAGTTTTTATTGAAAAATAAAGCTAATTAATTGTAAAGAACTCACATGCAGTGAAAAAGTTTTGATTCAGTTTTGTAAGCATAATATTTCTTGCCCCTCTTCCGTAAAGAACTTTCGACTAACTGCATCCTTAAAGTATTAATAATTGAAAATAACTTATATTTTTGTTCATGTTTTAACCGACTTTCTTCCCCCCTGGAAAAAGTTTCTTGCCAGTGTTTGTGTATTGTTACAATATTTCAATTTAATTATATAGTTCAAATCCATTATTTCTTTTTAAAATTTAACTGACTGAGCGCCCCACAAATGTTATCTGTCACATTCCACAAACTGGTCAATTAGCAGCCAGGGACAGCAGAGACTTGTCAAATTTACTGCCAAAAATTTACTGCAGTGAGCGACTTAAATCCCAGATTAAAACCGCAAAACAGCCATGACGTATTTTTGCTTATAGTAGAAACCACTTCCTTTTTCTTTCCACCTAATAAGTAGATTGACTGATCAGTCATAATGACTCAAACCACATTCTTTGAAGTTTCTTTTTAAACAAATATTAAGCCTCAGTTTCACTCTGAATATCCTAAATATTTTTCCGCCAGGATTCAGCTTTAAACTTTAACCTTTGAATTTGCTATTTTAGAAATGAAATGAAAATTTATTCTATTCATATTTTGAATTTTTGTCTCCCAAGGTAATTAAATTAAGCGATTTTAGTGTCGCAAAAATATTAGATCTATATACTTTAAAATTTAAATGTGTTAATGCTTTCTTTCCTAAGTGATTGTCAATTTTCTTTCTTTTTCCTAATTATTTCATACATCTTTAATGTAATTCAGTTTTTGTTTTTGATGACATTTTATCAACTAGTTATGACTGAAATATATAAATTTTGTAAATGGAAATTGATATGTGCTTTTCAAATATTGCTGAGAAAACCTAAGTATCTTAAGGCAATAATGCAACAGGATTATAATGAACATATAAATGTTCATTCTGAGTTGTATCAATAATATATACGAGTTGATTATTTCTTTTTAGAGAAACATAACATTGAAATAAATATCATTATTTATTGTCACTCTATATAAAGTCATTATTATAACATATTTGTATTAAAATATATATATATATTTTTAAGCGTGTCAGGTGAATAGAAATTTTCACTAGTAAAAAGAAGGAAATTACATTATTTCTGATATCTTTATTCTGCTGTGTGTGAGAAAGTCATTTTATTCTAATTTTTTTTTAATTACTTGTGTGCATTTAATAATTTTTCTTATGATGTAACAAGATTTATGAAAATAAATATCCCTTACTTGAAATTTGTAACATATTTAAAACAAAATAGGTTTGAGGAATCAAATTCTTAAACAGCTAATTGTTCTGCAGCAATATTTTTTAATGCAGAAAATAGTTTACACTCTTATAGAAAACACTCTTACTCTTCAGAATGTGTAAAACGAAGCCTTTATTAACAGGTGTATTAGTGATGTAGCATACATGTGATTTTAACTAATCTAAGGAATTAAGCTTTAAAATTTCAAAAAGTAATTATTTTTTAATTAAACAAATGAGTTAGTTATATAATTATTTTTTAAGCAATCTATATCAGATATAAAAAGATTTTTAATTCTAATAAAAAAAACTTAACCTGGAGTATTTCTTCTATTCAAACAATTGTTGTATATTTACCTTACTTCTCTTATTTGAATAAAAATTAATCTGTCTGGTTATCTATTAAACAAAAAGAAAAATGATGTATTCCATATATGTTTGTGTCAATAAAATTTCTCTAAATATAATATAATCATATTATACATGTGAAACAAACTTCATTTTAAAGAATTAAAGTTTTGAAAACAAAACATTCCTTTAAGCTTAAACATCTGAATGAAATAGTATTTTAAAAATAGGATTATAGAAGTCTTGGAATGTTTAAATTTAGTTTTGTTATTTTGATCTGAATTAATGATACGATATAAGTGCATAAAAATGTTCATTTTGCTGAAAGGAATAACTTTGATTACAGAAATAAAAATATTTAAACCTCTAGTTCAGTTTTTCTACAATAACATAGTGTTATTTGTTTTGACAAAAAATGAACTTAAGAGAAAATGGACAATTTTGTAATAAAATAAATATCTAAAAACTTGGTTAAAAAGGTAAGTTTGTAACTGAATAATTTAGAATTAAAAGTATGTGCTCTAACAAAAAAGAATTTTTCCGATTCAAATACATTTGTAATTATCATTTCTAGTGGTCTGTGATCACCAGAATTTTTTTCTAAATTAATATAGAAAAACTAATGTTTTATTTAAAAAGGGCTAAAACAGCAATATTATTTTAAAATTAATATCAAACTTAAACATCAAAAAAAAAAAAAAGCTATAAATTTTGAAATAATTTTTAAAGTTTAGCAGGTATTTTTAAGATTTGAGAACCTAACAGAAATAAGCTCTCAAATCTTAAAAAATATCTGCTAATCTTTAAAAATTATTACTTTTTCAAAATTAATGTTTTTTTTTCGATTTTTATTTTTGGTATATAAATTTGTAATATTCATT
>JAPDSC010065781.1:180-15088 GCA_026290005.1 Latrodectus geometricus | reverse complement strand
ATAACTGCTGTTATTATTGCCAGAGGTGGTTGTTCTGGGTACTGATTTCTCAGGATCTATCCAGCCAAATTTTTTGAAAATATAATCACTTGTTATTTCTAGTATAATATATTTGTCCAATAAATATCATTTTGTTATCAACATTTCTTCCTGGTGTAGCAATTTTAATGGCCAGTAGTGTATTTTGTGCATAATAACAATAGTAAAGTATATGGGCGTGTAGATCAGGAAAATTTCAATACGTAAAGACGTATTGATTCTCTTTTGATTGAGAATTGCTTAACCTGTAGCATTTAATTTATACTAAAAATTAATACCAAGAATAGATGATGCAGAAAGAGATACTATATTTAAACATTATTTTCAGTGATTGTTTTTAGACTTGTAAAACTAAAAATGGATTTATTAGTTAATTCAGTACTATAAGTGCATTTACTAAATTCTTACAAATGAAAAAAGGACTTCGTCTGTCCATGGGGAGGTCGTTCTGAATTAAACTCAGAACAAGCGGAAGTGGTTAGGAAAAGCAATATCCAATTATGAAATCATGCGTAAGTAACCTCTGCAGAATTTAAAATTTTAAGGACAATAATTTAATATATTTCCCGTGATCTTCTGAATAGTTGGACGGATGATATCCAGTTCTTTTTTCCACACAAAGGGTTTTATAATTAGAGGTATGTTAAAAAGTCCCACCACTCCCAAATGAAGTATAACATTTTTTGCTTCTCCCGAAACAGAATTTTATCCTAATTTTTCACTACGAAATTAAACAAGCTTATTTTTTTTAATTTGTTTATTATTTATTGAAATATTTAGATGGTCCATTAGCTTTCTTCATATCTTTCAAGAAGCAATATAGTCCTTAGTGGAACTACTGAGGAAATACCATTTCGGTAAAACAAATTACTTGCCAATTCTAGACTTAGTTAACGTAACTACCTTCTGATTAGCAACAATGAATACACTTAAAACAAAGTCCTCATAAAAGATTCCAGATTCCAGCAACTTGACGAAGACAAACATTTGCTGATTTGTTTCTTTTTCCTAATTTCTCGTAAATTCGAACAACAATTTTGAAGGAATCTTGAGCAACCACGTTAAAATGACATTTATTATGGAAAACGCACATGTAAATATATATATATATTAAAAGTGGCTAATAGTTTCTCATATTTTGCGTGTGTATAGTTAAAAATAACTAATTCAATTAAAACAGTTTCACATCACTCTCCCGAAAGTAACACTCTTACAAAATAGATCGACAACTAAACTCACTAATAATTTATAAACCATTTTACAGCTCTTCCAACCGAAGACTTAAATTAACAAACTTTACAAAATGACGTAAATTCCTGTACAATGATAACCTGTAAATATGTAAATAAGCACATTTTAATAATTAATCAATAATTTCTCCTAAAGTGACAACAATAATTATCGTGAAGAAAACTTTAATATTTTCTAAAGTTACGTTGAAATTACATTTGAAAACTACGTGACATACAAATGAATAGTTTAAACTCAGTACTTAAGCGTGCTTATAAATTATTACCTTAACAACACTCACGCGTTCCAAGTTTTATGTAAATCATATAAACTCTGAGCATTTCCTTTTTTCTCTGAAAGTAAAATTCTTGAAAGAAACTCATAAAAAATAGCTTTACTATTACATTTTTGTAATCATTAATCTTAAAAAAGTAACAACAAGGACATCATACATTTTTAGATACATTATTATATAAAAATGTGCTTAATATAAGTATTAAGTACATTTTGCACACAAAGGGGATTAATTTTAATAAAACTAATCTCCAAATAAGACTTTTTTAATACCTTTCATAAGCTGAATATTCTTGCATGAAAAAATATCTTCACATTATTTCAGTATTTCGGAATTTCATTTTTAAAAAAGACAATCCCTTTGTAAAGTTTAAAGTTTAACTCATAAAAATATAAAGTTTTATTTTAAAAATTATAGATAATTCTTTTAATATATTTTTATTATATATCTTTCAGTGAATAAATAGTCCTATGAATTCTGAAATAAATCTTTGAAAATTATTTTCACTTAATGCTTCACATTAATTTATTTATACACTTATTTTCAAAGAATGCTGAAAAAAAGATAATTTTTAAAATACAATAATTAATATAGTAATTACTGTTAGTAGTGAGTGAGTAAAGTTAAGTTAGCTACAACCTGAATCTGATTGTTCAGATTTATTTACCCGATTCGGATTTGAATCCTATTGTTGCATGTTATTTCTTTCATTGTTTTAGTATTGGATCTATAAATTTCAGCAAAATTGTTGAGACAGTAATTCTTCCTGACATGTTTTTTTAACTATTAAATAATTTTCTCTTAATATTATAACCACATAAAAATTATTTATGAATAACTTTAAGTCAGTATTTAATATCAGTAACTTTCCTCTAAATCATACACAATTTTCAGATTATAATAGCAAAAAGCAACTTCCATTGTCAAGAAATGTGTACTTAAAACAGAAAGGAATAAATTAAATATATCAGTGTTAAATCTAACATATTCAAACTTACAAAACCTTATTTACTTTATTTATTTATTTATTGATAGTCTAATTATTTATTTGACAACCAGAATAATAAAACTATGTATTTAGTTTTTCTGGAAACAAAATATTTCTAAATAGCAAACATATGTTTGATTAGTAAAAATTTTATTATTTTGTTTATTTATCTCATGAAACTATTTTTATAAAGAAAGTAAAATATGGTGTTGTATTTAGGTTTCAATTTAACTACACAGTTTTCTATTTATTTATTGACAATATTTAAACATTTTTTCATAATTTTTAATAACTGTTTTACATTATTTTTAATAACTGTTTTACATTATTTAAAATAGATAACACATGCCAGCTTAGTAACACTGGACAATAAAATAAATTTATAAGAAACAAACTATAAGTAGTTTGTCTAACTACAAACTATAAATAGTAAAAAGAAGTTTGTCTTTTCTGTCATAAACATACCATTATCTATGAAATGAGCCTTTGTATTGTCACTACAATTTAATATTTTAAATTATTATATGTAAATATCTTATTTAATATAATATGCAGTCTTTGTTCTGAATAAGCAAATTAAAATTTTAAACATAATGAAAATTATTTGTTTTAAGAAAAGTATTTTACAAGAATATTACATCATGATATGGTATTGAAATAGCCTTAAGATAACTTTCATAACAATACTGTGCATAAACAATCATTAGAAAAATATCTCAATATTAATTCGATATAAATCTCGATATAAATTACTATATTGGGTTTTCCGAAAATAATTTCGTTTCTTATTAAAATGAAAAACGTATAATGAATTAATATTTTATTGAGTTGTGTATTGTCAATTCTAGTCCAATGCTTTTGCCATCTTTCTAGTAGTAGCATGATTCCACACTAATAAACTGGTTGGTTTTTAGTAGAAAAATACTTGCAAAATACTTGGAAAAACGAAACTACTTTCCGGACAACCCAATAGAAGAGTGATTTCTAATGTTTTTACTTGTAAGAATACATTTGTTAGAATAGGTGCATGTAAATTTTCTGAAACATTCGCTATACGAAATATAAATATTTCTATTTTTCTTAAAAGAAATGTGCGTTTAAGCCAAACTCATATGCGAGAATTTTTATATACCTTATTTTTCTCTATTTAATCCGCTGATTATGTGTTAAAAAAAGTTTAGTAATTTATTATACGCTGGCGTAAATAATACGTAAAAACATTTATCATCAGAAAAATTTTACAAAAATGTTTTCAAAGAAATGCTGTTTATGCTTCATAAAATGAATAACAGGTGGCGTCATAATAAGGGTGACTTATTTCAGTTATTCTGAGTTGTTTCCAATAACGTTCAAAATTCGGTTTCTCGGAGATATTACGGTTGCAATTCACTAACCTCATTTCGCATTTTGTCTTGACCCCAGCTGTTTTGTTCTGAAATTATTTAGATTCGTATATTGTCATATGGAAGATAAAATGCTTAAATAACACAGCAGATTTTAAATTAAAATCTGCCGGAAGTACATTTAAAAAAAAGCGACAAACGTGTTCATGTAAAAGGAAAAGCAACTTATGCCCGGTACAAGAGACAAAATATATTCAATGCGCAGTTTGAAAAAAAAATCCCTTTCTTTTATTTAATTACTAACAAAACAAATTTATATTATTTTTTTTAAAATATGTCCAACTTCGCTTAGAAAGTTATTAAAAACTAGAATCAGTAAGTTTTACTGTAATCTTCTCAAAATTCCCGTGCTTTCACCTCAGTTTATTGCACTTTGCGTTGAGATGCATCCAAATAGATATTTTTCATTATAAATGTTTTCTCTGTTCAACTTATTATATTTTTAATCATACTATTAATTTATTTTATGTAACACCCACATGATCAACAGTATATATTTTCAACGATTCACGTTAAAAAAATCACTGCGGAATATGCGACGCGTTTTCTTTTAGTCAAAAAAAAGGGTTTTGCAGATAATACGAAGCTACATAAGAAAATGCGGTAGTTTTACATCTTAGTTATTCACAATGCACCCTCAAAATGCTTTTACTATACCACGATAAATACACTCTCATCTCAGTCTATTGACAAAATAACATTCAAGACACTTAGGAGTTTTATTTGTTTGCTCAACTTTGTATCAATTAAATACAACTAAAAACTAATAAAAAAATCCTCCTAAAAAACAAAAATGAGGTTATCACTATCTTTTTAAAAAAGAGTTCAGTAATATTTAAATTTACTCATAATATTACTCAAGTTTGGTTTACCCCTGGTAATCCCTCATCTCAAAAAGAATAAAATTAATCATTTAAGAATGCTGTGCTATAGACATTTATTTTCATAGTTATAACATAATGTAAAGGGAAACTAAAGCATAGGAAAAAGAAATTTAGAAGAATTTCATAAACTTATTCTGAATAAAGTACATAAACTAATAAAAAATTAGATGTCAAACAGTATTCTCTAATTATAAATTAGGGAATGAAAATTATTTATTTAAGTATTGTACATTTGAAATTTTACATTAAAGCTGAGGAGAAATCTATCATTTTTTTCAATAAAAATTATATATTTCCTCTCGTTCATCAAAATGATGGTTTTTTCAATAAACTACTGGTCATTAATATTGTAACAATAGGAAAGAATGATCTTAAAAACATCAAAATAACATGAAAGAAAGAAGAGATTAGAATATGCGAATAATTAGCACCATGCATTTGGACGACGCGGGAAAGACTCATAAAATTGGAAGCTTTGTTTAAAAGAAAAAATGTGAAATGAATTTCTCATTCAAAAGTCACTGTATAAGGTCGAGGTTTTCTATAAATACCGTGTTATGCCTCGTATATGAAGAAAATTGCTTAACAGGAAACTTCGGATTTTATATCGACAGGATCATCACCAATTACTTATCGTTCTGTGATATTGCACTCACACTGAGAAAATAATCAATTTCATATAAACATAAAATAGAATGCTTACAGAAAGATTGCATGTAGGACCTCAACAGCCTCCATTTATTAAAATTTGAAACATCAGGCGTATTATATGGTAAACCTTAACAAAACGATATAAATACGTCAAAGACCTTTAGTCAAGAAATAAGCTTCTTTTCAATGCATTGAGTATCCATTCCTATAGTGTAATGATGTTTATAGTAGCATGGACTCCGATCAGTACTATATTTAATTTTACTAATTTAAAAATTACACCACAATTTTAAACAGTAACTTTTGTGTGATCAATGGTAAATCATGTATAGACGTGTCACACTATCTTCTTATATGAGTCTTAGTTCAAGGTGAATTATTTTAATGAAAACTTACATACCTGGAGGTTCCATGGAAAAGGTGTGTTGTGTTTATTATCGTTATAATAACTTCGCAATTAAAGGAATAATATTGGCAGTATGTGTACATCTTTAATTGGGTAAACACAATCACATATTTAATAGGCGAATTTGATGTGCTTTTCCGCGCATGATCATTGATTACTCTTTTGTTTTAGCATTTTCATTGGTTGATAATTAAGTTTCACTTTGAAATAACGGTAGAATTTTCGCCATGGCATCGGCGATTTTGAAAGCGCGCCATGTAAGGGACCTAAAGCACATTTTCCCCGTAATTTGATAGAGGATAAAATTAACAGTGATCAAAACGCATTTCTGATATCTTACGGTCAGAAGTTGTATTCTATTTTCGTGACTTGCAAACTACTAATTTTCAAAAAGATATTGCAAGAGTACATATTGTACCTCATGATCTTATTTTTTCGAAACAGAAATTATTCGATTATAATCCTGACATCAATGGCTTAAAGACTGCAACTAAATGAAAAAATCTGGTCATGGGTTGCTGAAAGACTTCTCATCATTTATTAATTCTGTCTCTAATTTCATCAACTACGGTTGATGAAATTAGAGATAGACTTGTAGTATAAATAAGTTGCTTTCTTCTTTCTTCCACTACTATCTTGATTTCATTCGCTTTTATTACTTCTTCTTCCTTGTAAACATTCAAACCGATAACAAAGTAAATTATTTTGTCTTTATTTTATACAATTTAGAGTTATCGTATTTTTCGTTTGCTTTCCTTTACATTGTTGCAATTTTAATATAATCAACAATGTATATTAAAGTGTTTAACTGATAAATTATATACTTCAATTTAAGTATTAGAAAAAGGTTTTTTTTATTAGAAGTAAATTCCAAAAAATATTTTAAGAATTTATCTTAACTAAATTAAATTGAAATTGTATGTAATAAAATATGCATTTCAATCAAATTCTTCATAAAATAAATTAAATCAAAAATAATTTTCAACTTTAAATATAAGTATAAAAGTAATAAATTCCTAATGCCAAAATCCATTCCAAAAAATACAGCAGCTTCATAAAACACAAAATCTACATACAAGGTGAAATACAATAAATTCCTTTTTTCTGATAGTTGTACTAACCCATATGTTTAAAACAGAATATTCTGCACAATAAACCTGAAATCAAACTTAACGTTGAGGTACAATATTTTCCTCAATTCGATTTGTCTAATTTCCTAACATTTTGTGGTAGTAACAGTATTTTGCAGCGCAAAAAAGAAAAAGAAAAAATTCATGGTCACTAGTTGCTTACTACAGCAAAATACATGAAATGAGTTTGATTATCATCAGGATGTGTATCGTGTCACCAAAAGTGACACCGAAAAAAATTTTGTAAAGTGTTTATAAACTTTGAGTCTAGATTTTTTCATATATCCTTTTATGTACAGGTGTAATATCTCAGAAAATACAGCTTGTTCAAATGAAAAAATAATTTATGATAGCCTTCTATTTTAATTCACTTTCAAATCTGTTTTTACAATTTGCTTAGGTGTAAGATCACCACTTTAAATAGCTTATAATGAAACAATAGAATTAACAGTTATTCAATAACTACACAACCTGTTCACAGCTCCTGGACTGTAAACGATGATTAAATATTCGAAATTATCTTTCAAATTTATGTGTACACTTTCAATAACTGCGAATTCATGACTTTGAATATTCTATGCAGAGAAATAGGATTCATTATATGACTTCACAACATATTAACGTTTATTAGACCATAAAAATAAGGATAAAATTTAACAATTTAGAACTTCTTCAAAGAGATAATTATGTAATATCCATGTAATATTTTATTCAATTTACACAATAAGCATTTATTGTTAATTAAGTAAAAACTTAAGAAAATAAACTTGGAAATTTTAAAACACTAATTTTAGAAATTTATTGTCGTGTCTAAAAACCACAATTTACAATCACGCACTTCATCGAGAGACGTTAATTCAAAGAATTTGACTATCGAAGTATAATCCTAAATCTAACGTAAATGTTTTTGCCCATAAACTTTGTGTGTTTAATATATTTTTAAGTATTTTGCCCCTAAATATATATAACGATATAAAATACATAAAAATATCAGTTTATTGTTCGTTTGATCAAATTCTAAACTTTGCACATATTAATATCTTACGATTATAGTATTAAATAGCTATTATTAAATATTATTTTTGTTATGAAAAATAAAAAAAATGGAAAATTTTTGCTTAAATATTCATTTCAAATTCTACTTTAATATAAAATAACATTTAACTCCATTAACAATAAGTAAGTAAAATTGATATTTAAGATAACTAATAAGTCTTTATTGATTTATTTAATTGGTATTTTTTAATTTTTATCGGTAAAACTTTTACTAGAGTAACTAATTAATTTGTAGCTATTAAAATTGTACTATAGTTGTTTTTTCCAACATTTTTCTAATTTTCTTTCCAGATGGAAATTTTTTATATACTTAAGTTAACTCTGTATTTTTCAAGAAACTTTTAAGGAGTTTACACTTTATGTGACAAAAGCATAATGAGATTAAGCTTAAAAGAAGAAAACAATTTTTTACTAAAACGTAAGTATTTACTCAAATTAATTCACTGGTTTCACACGCAGATTTCACTTAAAAAAAAGGAAAACAAATTAATGAGTTAAAATGAGAAAATAACTTTAATTTAGATTATTTATTGTAAGGAAATTTTCTAAGAAGAAAATCTCAAAAAAAAATGTGTGGTTAAATTTTTTTTAACACTTTAAGTAATTCTTAATGAAAACGTAAGCAAGCAGTACTGGAGTTTCCAAAACAGAAAATTTAGAGAATTAAACCACAGTTTTTCCATTGTTAGTATTTATAAAAAGCAAGAATAATTTACTAGAAGCCTAAGTTTCTAGAAACGTAAGATATTTAAATTCTGAGACTAATTATTTGTCAAAAAAAAGAATCCCCGTAAATTATTTTATAAGAAAGTTTTCACATTTCGTTGTTCTCTAATTGCATATAACTGGCAAGGCAAAATGAATATATCTAAAAGAAAACCTTCAAGAAAAAGATTTTAAAAATATAGGATATTTTAAAACAACTGTATTGTAAAAACGTTTAAAAACTTTAAACTTCCTTTATAAAAAGATTAATTTAAATTTTATTTTTAATAAGGTTTTCATAAATGTTTAGATACCTCCTTCTAAAAAATTGTTTTTCATGAAAATATTGATAAATAATTATTTGTTAAATTAGGAAGTATTCAGATGAGGGATTTATTCAATTATAATTATTATTATAATTGATTAAATTCAATTCAATTATTATTATAACGATTTGCAGAATATTAAAAATGTTTCTAACCTAATCTCAAAATTACTTACCTGTAATCAACATTTATTCATTCCTTAATACTAATGCTGAAAATAGTTTAATCGAAATTCATCATTAATAGATAAAAACTTCAGATCGCATGAAATATTGGAAGAAGTTTAAAATTAAAAATTTCTATTATAAATAAAATAAAATAGAAATTTATGGACTTAAAATTTTAAAAACCTTTTATTTTAAAATAATTTTATAAGTATAAAGTTTTATAATTTAAGAAGATTTATAATGTAAGCAAAAGAAAATTCATGAAAAGTAAAATAGAAGTGTTAAATTCTAATTGGCTTTCATTTAAAATCAATTAAATATTAAAATCATTTTCATTTTTGCTTATATATAATAAGATTTTTTTGATTAATACTTATTTTTTAAATAATTAAAAATTCTTCCATAATATTTTGTATCTGAAATTTAATTCGCCACATCAAATAAAAATATTTACACATTTTGAAAATTTTATGTTTTATCACACATGAGAAAATATTCATTTACATCAGATAGACGAAACACATTTTCAAAGTCAAAAAGTATAACACTAACTATAATAAATATTTAATTATTAAATTTCTTTTGAAATTTCTGATAATATTTTCCAAGTTTTATAGAGTATTGTGAAATAATTTATAAAATAATGGCAAAATTTGCTTATCATGAAATATCTTCATACCCTTTACCAGCAAAAATATCATTTCAGATCATTTTTTCAAAGTTATTATAATGAACGAAATTCAAAGAGAATTTATCAAGCATGTTATGGATATATTTTGTTCAAATATTGTATTCAAAATTATTAGACAAATAAATGTACTAATATCAAGTAATCTAAAATCTTATATATGAATTCCTTTCTATTTTGAATATTAATCATTTTGAACTCTCATAAAAATATGAACATTTGAATACGATTTTAGAGTAAATGACTTCCTAGAATTCCCTAGAAATTACTGAATGAAAATAACATAGTGCAATGAATATTATAGAAAGGATATATAGCTGGTAATAATACAATAGCTGGAAAATTGACATTTCTCATAAAATATATTCACCTAGTCAAACTTTATTTGTAAGCAAAAAATCTTGAAGATGTAAATGAGCAATTTTTAGCTTTGACTATTGATGACGTCAGTGGAAAATTTTAGTTTAAAAATACCAATCATGATTTTTATAAAAGTTGAATTTATAAGTTTTCAGTTGCTACGAAGTATTTTTAAACTTTTATTGAAATTAATAATCTTAATACAACTAAATTTAATATTTTATTGCATATATTGTTTTCTTGAATGCAACATATAGTATCAGCATGGTATTGTCCTTTCTAAAGTATACCAATGGATTTTCAGCCATTTTGATTGAATATTTTGAAGGAGTTCTGGCATAGAAAAATGCTTTCCAGCTGAAATGTTTTCCCATGTATTCCTAAAATGCTGATAATCTTATAATAATCAAGTGATTTTTTAAAAAGAAAATCCTCTAGTTTTATATATTACTTGTAATATAAGAAATTGGAGGATTTTTTTAAGATATTACAAGTAATATATTATTTGAAATTTTTCTTTGAAATATAAAGGAATAACATTCCATTTTACTCTTAAATCAAATGTTAAGTAATTAATCATTATTACACAAATCAAATAGTTGTAGCTTTTAAATTAATAATTTTAATAAAATGAAATAGAACTATCCATTTCTTTAAATCAAAAATTAAACCTGATTGACTAATTATAAATTGGATAAAAAGAATTAAAAAAACAAATAGTAAGAAAATACTTAACGACATAATACTTATCGTTTTTTAATGATTATCAAAGAGTATTCCAATAACGTAGGAAAACATTTTTTTATTAAATATATTTTCTCGCAATGAAAAACTACAAAAATAATTTCCATAGAAAAGATATTACCCATATCGATTAATTGTTAATCGATTATCAACTATACTTTTTTTAAAAAAAAATCCCTCTAAAAATAAAGAAACATCAGTAGCAGGCAATCCTCATTAATTAGTCTTAATTTGGCAGAAATCAATTTAACCAATATACTTAAAATGAAAATTAAATTTTTAATTCCAAAACAAATACAAAGTTTTCATAAGAAACAAAAATTTAATTAGTAAAATTTATAAAATTTTCTCATTAAAATTTTAAAAATTGCTTGCCTTTTAAATGTGTTAATTTGAAAATTGAGTAATCTTAGTTGCAAAAACATTTTTGATTTTAGTGAACATTTAGAAATCAAGTAAATAATTTTTTTATAAACAATTTTTCTCCTAATAAAACCCTAAAATATTTTATCAGGAAATGAAATAACTTATTGAACAGTATTTTAAATATCTGAAGCAGTCACACTTATATATATGTGTGTATTGGAGAAAAAATTCAAATTCATGAATTGTTGCACTACAATGCTGAATCAAAAACTTTAAAATTATATAATGTTTTCCTTAATCTTTAAAGATATATAGCAGGAGTGGCCAAGACGTCGACCGCGGTCGACTGGTAAACCGCGAAGACATTTTAGGTAGTCCACGCGACCATCCCGATAATGACCTCGGATATTAACAATTTAATTTATGACTTATGACATAGAATTAATGAATTATTTAAAATAAAAATTTACTACAGTCTACGCTTTAAAACCCAAAACAAACTGTGCAAAGGTTTACGATTTAAAGATTTTATGATTAAAGGTTTACGATTTAAAACCTAAAACGGACATGATGAGCGCGATTAAAACTGTCAAAGAAACTAAAGAAAGGTACGCATCTCAATTAAGAAAACATGAATTGAGATACTTCAAAAACATGGAGGAAGAGTGCATCCATAATTTAAACCGAGACTTCGAAGATTTCGCTTAACATTTACTTGTTTTGTTTGAAGAATTTGAAGGAAGATTCGCTGACTTAATTAGGTTGAAATAAATAAATTTTATGATATTTTCATTTAATGAAAATTTCAAAATTGATGGACATTGTGACAATGAAAATGTCTCACTGATGTCACAATGAAAATGTCAACATTGATAAACAATGTGTCTGAAAAAATAGGACATTTAATAGATATCACATCAGTCACGCTCGAGGAAGAAATTATTAAATTAAGATGCGATATATTTCTTACGTCCAGAGCATATTTAGCGATACTGATTTTTGGAAATTAATTTCTGAGGAAACGTTTCCAAATATTTACAAGTTGAATTTGTATTTCAAATCATACTTTGGATCAAGGTATCTTTGCAAATCTGCTTTTTCAACCATGAACAAGAAACAAACATTTGTTACATTTAACAGATGGACATTTAATTTCGTGTTTATGCATTGCAATAAGCTCGTACCAGCCACAATATAATAAACTTGTCGCAGATATACAGGGCCAAATTTCAACTAAACGAAGTGAAAAGGATGGCCAGTTTTTGATATATGAATACTTTGATTATTTTCGTCTGTAAATTTTTATTTTGTAAATAATAATACTAAGTTTTTTTTAGGAAAATTACATAATTTATCATTTTTTCGTGATATCGAAAATAAATATGTGAGCTAATTTAGCTCTGTCATTGGTAGACCACCTTCGGTTTTTCAAACGTGCAGTAGACCCCGGATCCCAAAAGTTTGGCCGCCCCTGGTATATAGCATAACATAGGCATAGACAGTACAGAAAACTGGCATTATAGAACAGCTGTTACCCCACTTAGCTATAGCCCTTACCTCACAGGAAAGTTAATAAAATAAGTAAACAATATACCAATTTTTCTTAAGAAAAAAAAGAAATATCGTTTTTATAAGAAAGTTTCCATTGAATCATTGGGAATTCTTATGGTTTCAAAGTATATAGCATAGACAGATATTTGATTTCCTAATTATTTAATTTTATAATTTTTTATTTGTAGTGGCGCAGGTAAATTGGTAATTAAAAAAAACTTTCACAAAATCACATAATCTTTTTCTCATTTCAAAACAACATTGTTGTTTTCCAATACCTGGCTAGTAGGATTTTAACCTTTCAACTCTACAAAGGGTGAAAATGAGAGTATCTTCATTATAATTGGACAACCAATGGACCTGTTATTGTGGCCACGAAAATGGCTGGATCTTCGTAATTTAGTAGTAGTCAAGAAAAAGCATCTAGATTTTGCATAGATATATCATTTCACCTGGATGACATTGCGATCGTGATATACTTCACATGCTCAGAGGACATTAGTGAACACAAGGCACCTTCAGTTGGATCGAAATTCCAACTCCTTACCTTCCGATACCAATCTGCCTACCAATCTGCCCACCTCATCCAATCACGCAACTATCAATTACTTTGTCTGAAAACCTCTATAAATAAATTGCATAAGTATTGCATCTATTAAAAGTACTGCAGATTAAGCAATTATAAGAATATTTTCAACTGACTTTTTCATTTTTCTTTTGCATTTATAAATTAAAATTTCAATACAGTACATATATTTTAATTAAATCAAAATGTGTATGCGTATAGTCAGTGAAATATTTCTCATATTCATCAAGATTGCGATTTTAAATATATAATAAAAAAGTTTCCTCGTATTCTCCAAATTAAGACCTTTGTTCAAATATGTATGTAATTTAGGCAGTATTTCATGAAAACGTTTTCAATATCACAATCATTCGGTCAAAATATTAGTTTGGTAATAACAAGAAATTCTTTAAAATTTTTCATAAAATTTTTGTCCTAAAGTTATATTATTTCGATTTTTTGTTTCATTGCGTCACTAACTTATCGCTGGAATAGTTTGAGCTCTTTTTTATAACATGAAAAAAATGATACAGTTTAAATTCCACATTGCAATTTTGGGACCTCTAAAATATCTTTACATAATACCATATTTCGTCATCTGATCCTATAAAGTACTTGTAGTTCTTCAAAGAGTTATAAGCAATTTTTGAGAAAGTGGTTTGTCACAGCGAATTTCAAAATTTCTGTCTTGGGCAGAAATTTGCAATGAATTCTATTTTTTCAATACAAAAACGAACTTACAGCCTCCAACAATAAATTCTTTTCACACTTAAAACAAAATGTCTGGATTGATTTTCTACCACAAAATCAGAAATTGCGAAAACTGTTGAAATTTGATTTTTATGTTCTAAATTTTGTGGCTTTACATCAAGAGATATCTAACTGAAAATCATCTGAATTTTTATTTAATCACTGTATTTCTGATTTAAATATAATATTAAAAAATAGCTGTCACATTTCGTCAAACTATGTTATTTCATAATTCTATTGTATAAGAATCTATATTTTTAAATACTGTAATTTTTCCTAAATTCAATCAATGAAGCTAATATTTTTATATTACTCTTATAAATTTCTTTCAACATGTTTTATAAATTATTCCTATTATGTCTATTTACTCCTTACGTCTGTTTTCAAAAGATCTAATATTCTTAATTTATTTTAATTGTTCTTACCTCTATTTCCAAAAGAGCTAATATTCTTAAATTATTTTTCTTGTTCTTATTTCTATTCCCAAAAGAGCTAATATTCTAAAATTATTTTTATTGTTTTTACCTCTATTTCCAAAAGATCTAATATTCTTAAAATATTTCAATTGTTCTTACTTCTATTTCCAAAAGAGCTAACATTCTTA
>JAPDSC010065775.1:0-11550 GCA_026290005.1 Latrodectus geometricus | reverse complement strand
ACGATGGTGCAGTGTCTGGTGGTGTTTGTATATTAACATCTAATGACGTTCCCAGCACTGTTCATCCATTAAATACAACTCTACAGGCTGTAGCTGTGAGAATTCACACGACACATTTAATTACAGTCTGTAGTTTATATTTGCCACCACATGATGTCATCCGCCAAGAAGAACTAGATACATTAGTTGATCAGCTGCCTACACCATATTTGCTAGTAGGTGACTTTAACGGCCATAATGTTTTGTGGGGAAGTAGTGATACGAATTCTCGCGGTCGTCAGATAGAGCAGTTTATTTCTGATAACTGTCTCTGTCTGATAAATACCGACGAGAAAACATATTTCCACACACCCACAAGAACATTTCATTCTCTCGATCTCGCCATCTGTTCAGCGTCACTTCTGCCATTGTTAAATTTAACAGTGGGAAATGATCTACATAACAGCGATCATTTTCCTCTTGTCATCTCCCAGACTGGAGGTAGTAGAGTAGGACAACGTCTACCTACTTACGTGTACAGTCGGGCAGATTGGCATTTATTTACACAATTGGCAGTCATTGATGATACAATGGTTTTGATCGAGGATATTGATGATGCCGTTCAAAAAGTCACCGAAACAATTATAGGTGCAGCTGATATTGCTATACCTAAAAGTTCTTCTACAATAAAAAGGCGTTGCAAACCATGGTGGAATAATGAGTGTCAAAAAACTTATAAAAAACAAAGGAAGTTATGGGGGTTATTTCGGAGGTACCCCACGACGGAGAATCTCATTGCCTTTAAGAGAGCAAAAGCATTGGCTCGCAGAGCTCGTCGTCAAAGTCAGAAGGAATCTTGGTCTCGCTATGTTTCTTCCATAACATCTTCTACATCCAGTAAACAGTTGTGGAGAAGAGTAAAAGCAGCCAATGGAATTTATAAGGATTTTTCCATTTCCATATTAAAAACCGGAGCTGCTCTACATTCTTCTCCTAAGGAAATCGCTAACGTCCTTGGTGAAACTTTTGCTAATGTCTCGAGCGCTGACTCTTACAGTCCTTCGTTTTTAAGGACAAAGAGTCGTGCTGAGCAAAATCCAATTCGTTTCAATCAGGGACAAGGCTTACCTTACAACTGTGAATTTAGGATGTCAGAATTGAAGAATGCATTACAGCAGACTAAAAATACCAGTCCAGGACCTGATGGAATCAGCTATCCTATGCTTCAAAATTTAAGTCCAGATTCACTGTTGAACTTATTACTTTTGTTCAATAGGATCTGGACTGAAAATAAATTCCCCTCCCTTTGGAGAGAAGCAATAGTGATTCCGATCCTAAAGACTGGTAAAGATCCTTCTAACCCTTTGAATTATCGACCTATAGCTCTGACGAGTTGCTTATGTAAGACTCTCGAACGTATGGTCAATGCCCGACTCGTATATGTCTTGGAAAAGAATAACTGTATTAATATTAATCAGAGTGGCTTCCGCAAAGGAAGGTCAACTCTCGATAATATAACATGTTTGGAGACCCAGATTCGCAATGCCTTTGTGCAAAGAAATCATCTGGTCTCCATTTTCTTCGACATAGAGAAGGCTTATGACCGTACGTGGCGTTATGGAATTCTCCGTAGGATTTATGATTTTGGCTTTCGGGGTAATATGCCGATATTCCTCCAAAATTTTTTAAGCTCCCGTATTTTTAAAATACGTATTGGAACAATAGTTTCCAATACTTTTAACCAACCTGAGGGTGTTCCTCAGGGTTCAATTTTAAGTGTCACACTTTTTAGCTTGTTCATTAGCGGCATCCTTCATCATCTACCTTCATCTGTTCATAGTACTTTATTTGTTGACGACCTGCAAATATCATGTCAGGGGTCCAACATGCGATTAATTGAGAGACAATTACAAACTGCTGTAAATAAATTAGCTGCATGGTGTGCTGAAAATGGCCTTACTGTATCTCTTGGCAAGAGTTGTTGTGTCCATTTTTGCAGGAAGACAAGCCTGCATAATGATCCAGTAATTCACATCAACAATACTCCAATACCTGTAGTCAATGAGGTAAAATTCCTCGGAGTGATTTTCGACAGAAAATTAACCTTTCTTCCGCATGTTTTACATTTGCGGAAGAGGTGTGAGCGATCGCTTAATATCCTCAAGGTGTTATCAAATACATCTTGGGGTGCAGATCGCTCGTCACTCCTTCGGGTTTATCAATCTTTGATTTTATCCCGAATTGACTACGGTTGTGTTGTGTATGGATCTGCAAGGTCTTCCGTCTTACGCAGATTGGACACCGTTCATCACTCTGCCTTGAGAATATGTTCCGGCGCATTTCGCACATCCCCCGTCCAGAGTCTATATGTAATATGTCATCAATTACCACTAGACCTGCGACTGATGCAGCTGTCTCTCAATTACTACGCTAAAGTTATATCGACCCCTCATCATCCATTACGGTCCATGGTTCCAAATGCCTCTATTAAAAGACTTTACGATGCTCGTCCAATGAGCATCCCACCTTTTCTCACACGAATGAAATCATATTTGTCTCTGACTGATCTACGTGATTTGCGGATTGTATCACCTAATTACTTTGCTTATCCGCCTTGGTATAACCCAACACTTGATTTTATTTATTCCTTTACTCAATATGCAAAATCTGACACAACTCCTATTGTCTTTCAACAGCTATTTCATTCTCATCGCTGTCAGTATCAATCATACAAACCTGTATTCACAGATGGATCTAAATCAGCAGGACATGTGGGCTGTGGAATTATCATGAATAATACAACTTTCAGCTACAGCCTACATTCGTCCTGTTCCATCTTCACTGCTGAAGCAACAGCTATATTCTATGCTCTTCAGCAGGTGAATACAGATAACTATCATAAATTTTGTATATATACTGACAGCTTGAGCGTTTTGGAAGCTTTGAGAGGCAGTAGTTTTAATAATCATCCTGTTGTGTCTAAGATTTTCAGAGTATTGGAATCCCTTGCTGGCAAGGGTTATCAAATTTTATTTTGTTGGGTACCAAGTCACGTAGGTCTTGATGGAAATGAGAGAGCGGATGCAGCTGCAAAGGCTGCATCAGGTCAACCCTTACCATCAGTTCCGCTCTCTGATGTGAGAAAGGGTGTCAAAGCATTTATTTTTTCCCTTTGGCAGGAATCATGGAATATGCAGGTTGTCAACAAGTTACATACTATCATCTCATCAGTCACCTCATTACCTGTTTTACCGCTACGAAGTGCAGACGTAAGATTGACTCGCCTTCGTATCGGACACACACGTTTCACACACAGACATTTGTTTTTAAGTGAATTAAATCCATGGTGTGAAACGTGTGATGAACCATACACTATTTATCACATTTTAATTTCATGCCAATATTTTAACCACAAACGTTTACAGTTTTTTAAATCTGATATTTTAACCTTGTCTGATTTGTTGGGGGAACCACCCCACAGAAATCTTTTTGCCTATTTAAAGGCAATTGGATTTCTTTATTTTATTTAAATTTTATGAGTTTTAGTCTACCTTTACAATTTTACTCATTTAGATTTTAATATATTTATATACAATTATTTTTGTTTTTTAAATTTTTAACGTTGTGTATGGGTTTTGCTAATAAAAGTTCTTCTTAAAACTTAATTTTTTGGCGCAGCTTGTCCTTTTTGGACCTTGCGCCACAAAACCCAACCAACCAACCAACCAACCATCTCGAAGTTGTCCTCAATGGGCTCACGAAAAAGAAATCACCACGTTAAAGGTTAAAAACAAATTGACCTATCCTGAGGCTAGGAAAATTGTCGCCTCTCGTACGCCACAGCCTGGTATGAGTTATGCAGCCATAGCAAAAAAAGTCACCAAAAGTTCTATTACACAAACCGATACCCTGCCACTTCCTGCAATGAGATTACCCCAATCATCAAATGAAAGGCCAAAATCAACATCCACATTATTTAGAAAAGCTTCTCTGGCTAAATCTCGAGGCGTAAAAGAATCAAAATTAAAATCTGCAAGGGAGGGCCCACGAAAGTCCTCCTTATCCACCCGTAGAGCCATGTCATCCCTGGAAGCTGATGCTGTCTCTCTTCATCCCTCGGACGATAATTTATCGGTCGAGGAAATGATAGAAGACTCGCCTTCCAGCTCCGGGGGAGGAGCTTTTCAATTTAAATAATAACTTCCTTTATTTGTTGGAACTGCCATGGTTTGCGTTCACATCTTGATGACATCAAGTCTATAATATCAGCTTATAACCCCGCATGCATAGCACTTCAGGAAACCTTCCTGAAGTCTACAAATAACATCACTATGCGTGGGTTTCAATGCTTTAGAAAAGACTGTGGTGATGATGGTGCAGTGTCTGGAGGTGTTTGCATATTAACATCTAATGATTTCCCCAGCACTGTCCATCCATTAAATACTACTCTAAAGGCTGTAGCCGTCAGAATACATACAACATGTTTGATTACAGTCTGTAGTTTGTATTTACCACCACATGATGTCATCCGCCAAGAAGAACTTGATACATTAGTTGATCAGCTGCCTTCACCATATATGTTACTCGGTGACTTTAACGGACATAATACTTTGTGGGGAAGTGATGATACCAATCCTCGCGGTCGTCAGATTGAGGGTTTTATTTCTGATAATGCCCTCTGTCTGATGAACACCGACGAGAAAACATACTTCCACACACCCACAAGGACATTTCGTTCTCTCGATCTCGCCATTTGTTCACCGTCACTTCTGCCGTTGTTAAATTTAACAGTAGGGAATGATCTGCATAACAGCGATCATTTCCCGCTCGTCATCTCCCAGACTGGAGGTAGTAGTGTGCGACATCGCCAACCTACTTACGTGTACAGTCGGGCAGATTGGACGTCATTTACACAATTGGCAGTCGTTGACAATAAAATGGTAACGATCGAGAATATTGATAATGCCGTTCATAAAGTCACTGAAACAATTATAAGTGCAGCTGATACAGCAATACCAAAAAGCTCTTCTAAATTAAAAAGGCGTTGCAAACCATGGTGGAACAATGAATGCCAACAAGCATCTAAAAAACAAAGGAAGTTATGGGGGCTTTTCCGGAGGTACCCCACAACGGAGAATCTTATTGCCTTTAAGAGAGCAAAAGCATTAGCTCGTAGAGCTCGTCGTCGAAGTCAGAAGGAATCCTGGTCTTGCTATGTCTCTTCAATAACATCTTCCACATCCAGTAAGCAGTTATGGAGAAAAGTAAAAGCAGCCAATGGTATCTATACGGAATTTTCCATTCCCGTCTTGAAAACCGGAGCTGCGATACACTCTTCTCCTACTGACATTGCTAACGTCTTTGGTGAAACATTTGCTAACGTCTCAAGCCCCGACTCTTGTAGTCCTTCGTTTTTAAGGACGAAGAGTCGAGCTGAGCAAATACCAATCCGTTTCTACCATAGACAAGCTCTGCCTTACAACTGCGAATTTCGGATGTTGGAATTGAAGCGAGCATTACAGCAGGCCAATAATACCAGCCCAGGACCTGATGGAATCAGTTACCAAATGCTTCGACATTTAAGTCCAGACTCCCTGTTGAACTTATTGTATTTGTTCAATAGGATCTGGACTGAAAATGAATTCCCGTCAATTTGGAATGAAGCAACGGTAATTCCGGTCCTTAAGCCTGGTAAGGATCCTTCAGAACCTTCAAATTACCGACCTATAGCTCTGACGAGTTGTCTTTGTAAGACTCTCGAACGTATGGTCAACGCCCGTCTCGTACATGTCTTAGAAGAAAATAAATGTATACATGTCAATCAGAGTGGATTCCGTAAAGGAAGATCCACTCTCGATAACATAACATTCTTGGAAACCCAAATCCGCAACGCTTTTGTGCGGAGGAACCATCTGGTTTCCATCTTCTTCGACATCGAGAAGGCATACGACCGTACGTGGCGATATGGTATTCTCCGTAAATTATATGATTTTGGCTTTCGGGGTAATCTTCCGATATTCCTTCAGAATTTCTTACGCTCCCGAGTTTTTAAAGTTCGTATTGGACACCTTTTGTCCAATACTTTTATTCAAGCCGAGGGTGTTCCCCAAGGCTATATTTTAAGTCCAACAATTTTTAATTTATTCATCAGTCATATTCTTCATCTTTTATCACCTTCTGTATATGGCACAATGTATGTAGATGACCTGCAAATATCTTGCCAAGGTTCGAACATGCGTCTGATTGAGAGACAATTACAAACATCTGTAAATAAAATAGCTGCATGGTGTGCAGAGAATGGCTTTACACTATCTCCTAGCAAGAGCTGCTGTGTCCATTTCTGCAGGAAGACCAGCATTCATAATGATCCAATTATCATACTCAACAACACACAAATACCTGTAGTCAACGAGATTTAATTTCTTGGTGTGATATTCGACCGAAAGTTGACCTTTCTTCCGCATGTTTTACATTTGCGGAAGAAGTGCGAGCGATCGCTTAATATCCTCAAGGTATTATCTAATACTTCTTGGGGTGCTGATCGCTTGTCACTCCTTCGGGTCTACCAAGCACTCATTTTGTCTCGTATTGACTACGGAAGTGTTGTATATGGATCTGCTAGGTCTTCATTTTTACGCAGATTGGACACTGTGCATCACTCTGCTTTGAGAATCTGTTCAGGCGCATTCCGCACATCACCCGTCCAGAGTCTTTATGCCATTTGTCATCAATTGCCTTTAGACCTGAGACGGATGCAGCTGTCTCTCAATTACTACGCAAAAGTCATGTCTGACCTTCAACATCCTCTACGTTCCTTGGCCATTTCTCCTGCATTTGAGAGACTATACGATGCTCGACAATACAGCTTCCAACCTTTTCTCACTCGAACTAAACAGCAACTCCATTTGACAGACCTACATGATGTCCGTTTTATTAGAACGGACTTACAATCACATCCACCCTGGTACGATCCACAGATAAATATTATTAATCCATTTGCTCAATATACAAAATCGGACACAACCTCAACAGTTTTTCAACAGCTTTATCTATCTCATCGCTGTCAGTATTCATCATACACGCCTGTATTCACGGATGGTTCAAAAACTGCAGGACATGTTGGCTGTGGCATATTTTATGCTGATACCAGTCATGGTTACAGCCTTCATTCGTCCTGCTCAGTCTTTACCGCTGAAGCAACGGCTATCTTTCAAGCCCTTCAGCTTGTGAATACAGAGCAATTTAATAAAATCTGTACATATACTGACATTTTGAGTGTTTTAGAAGCGTTGAGAAACTATAATAATTGTCATCCAGTTGTGTCCAAGATTTTCGGAGCATTGGATTCCCTTGCTGGCGAGGGTTGACATCATTTTCTGTTGGATCCCAGGTCATGTAGGTCTACAGGGAAATGAAAACGCGGATGCAGCTGCTAAAGCTGCATCGTCCTTACTTCATTAATCTGTCCCTCTTTTCGATGTGAGAAGGGTTGTAAAAAGATTTGTTAACTCTCTCTGGCAGGAGTTATGGAGTATGCAGGTCACTAATAAATTATGTGCCATATTTCCATCTCTCATTCCATTATCAGTTTTACCGATACGAAGAGCAGATGTTAGATTAACTCGCCTTCGTATCGGACACACACGTTTCACACACAGACATTTGTTTCTAAATGAATTGAACCCATGGTGTGAAACGTGTGATGTTCCATTTTCTGTCAATCATATTTGAATCTCATGTCCTGTTTTTAACGTTTACCGTTTTATATTTTTTCAGACTAACATTTTAACTCTATATGATTTAGTGGGGGAGCCACCCCACAGAAACCTTTTTGCCTTTTTAAAGGCGATTGGTTTTCTTAATTTTATTTAAACTTTATGGCTCTGATTTTATAAGTTTTATTTTTACTTTTATTTGATATAGTTTAGGTTTTTTAAAATATATATACATTTATTTTTGTATTTTAACCTTTTATTGTTGAGTCTGGGTTTCTCTTAATAATATATTTCCTTAAAAATTTTATTTCTGGCGCAGCTTGTCCTTTTTGGACCTTGCGCCAAAAAACCCAACAACAATTGCCTTTGCGGCGGAGTTCCTGTGCCATTGCACGCACCTCCAATTTACTATTTATTAAATTTTTACGAGCATTCATGTTGGTCTTAATTAATAAAAGATATGTTGAACATGAATAATTTAAGTTAGATTTAGGTTAAGAATTTATGAATACATTTTGTTTACAGTTATTAATTTAAAGGTTATATTTAATATTAGTTAATTAAAAGTTTAATGAAGGGGATGGGGGGGGGAATCGATCGGAACTTGGTGAGGATCGAACTGGTATTTTCTACATTAGTTTGGCCGATTTTTATTAAAAACCGACAAGGACTTTATACAGGGGGAATTGCATAACAAGGATATATCATATCATTAATAACAGTAGTTGCATTTGTTTGCAGGATCTTGTTACAGTTCATTGATATCAGTTATTGATCTAATACAATTTATGTCTTGGTTACAGAATATTTGTATTTACAATTTATAATGAATTATTACATTTTATTTATAAGCAAAACATTTTAAGAAGGAAGGTGCAACTTGCATTTATAGTCCGGGAATGATAGGTTTTCAATTTAAGTAACAAATTAGATACATGGAATAAAATTCACATATAATAAGAAAAATTACGTTCCAAGTACAGATTTTCAGAAAAATGTTGTTTGTGTTCATGGTGTGTTGGTTTCGTTAGCTAGGATAGGCCTTAGGGCCTCTATTAAAGTAAAAAACATTTGATGCAAGCTATTACAGTTATTTAATTTGGGGATAATTTCCCATACAATCGTCATTAATTGTATAAAGGCTCTATTTTTGGAGAGTTCTATTAGTGTTTTAGTTATTAGATTTAATTCACTATTATTCTCAGTATTTACTGGAGTGTTGGAATTATTATCTGAACTGAAATTTATACTCCCGTTGGTAGTGTTGGGGACAGATGTTTTTAAGCTGTTTAGGAGTGAGTTGAGATGACATTGATGGATTGAGTTGGGAGCGTCTCTGGGATTAATGGTCGAGGGGGGGTTTGCTAGCTCCACTAACTGTGTTGGCGAAACTTACCCCTTCTCTTATGCTATTGTTATTTCTGAGCGTATTCCAATTTCTTGGAGTTTGTCCGTTAATATTATTTCTGGGTTTTAATTTTGGGAACATGGGGCATCCCCTATAGTTGGCGGGATGATTCCCTTTGCAGTTGGCACATTTGGGAGTTTCTATTTTATTTCTCCCATGTGGGCAGTCAATGGTTTTGTGTGATTCTGCGCATTTGACACACTTAGGTGTTAAATAGCAGTTTTCGCTGCTGTGATGCCACAGCTGGCAGTTGTGGCACTGGGGAATCCTTCCCGTTGATTTGTATTTTTCAAATTGTACAATGAAATTCCCAAGGTCGTTCTCGTCAAAAATTTTGACGCTTTCTTTATTATTTGGTAGGTGAATTTGGAAAAGGGGCATAAGCCTTCTTTCCCTTCCATTTTTCCTCATTTGATTAATTTTTAATGGGATGTATCCTTTACCCTCCAACATTGATTTGATTTCCTCAATAGGCTGGTTTATTGGTAGTCCCCTGAGAACTGCTTTGAGTGGTCTTTGCGACCTCGGATTAATTATGTAGAATTTAATATTATTGTTTTCCAAGTAAGTTGTTAGATTTCTGTGCTACGAAGGAGCATTAACAAATAATTTTAAGAATTCCCCAGAGGGTTTTCCCAATATTTTAAACTTTAAATTATCGTTTAAGGCTTTCAGGAATTCAGAATATTTTTCGTTTATGTGGACCATAACAGGTGGGGGTTTATTTTGAGAATTAGCATTATTTATATTATTTACACTATCAGGTTCATCAACAGCATTTGAGTTTTCATTTATGATATTTTCATCTTGGCTTAGTGCCTCATATCTGTTATTTATTTCTACTGCAAACCTTTTAGTAGGTGTTTGCTTTCCGGGGCTATTGTTTAGCATTCGCTTATTTTTAATATTGCCAACAGTAATAAATTCAGATTTATCAGCACTAGAATTATTTATATTGCTAACACTAGAATTATTTACGTTACTAGAACTAGAAATATTCACATTACCAACACTAATATTATTTCCATTACACATGTTAGAATTATTTACATTATTAAAGGCAATTGTTTCACTATTATTCATATAATTATTTACATTAGTCACACAAGGAGTATTTACTTTATCAATAATAATTTTCTTATGCACAATCATGTAGTTAGCAAATTTCCTAATTGTTCTCTCAGCAGAATGTTTAAAGTTAACATTTAAATAAGATTCATTTACATTTTGAAACACGTTGTAACTAATATTAAATTTGTGACAGTTAACATTAAATAAATGTATGAAAATATTTATATCAATATTACTATTAATTTCTATTGGGTTACCATATATATCAGAATAATAAAACCTATCATTTTCCAGACTCAATGCAGAATTGCACCTACCTCCATTAAAGAAAAGGTTATCCAATAATCCAAACATGGAGTTTAGTTCTTGTCTGGCACTGTTTGTGCGTTCTATTATCGCACCACTGATTAAAGCACATTTAACACTAATAATTTTATATAATATTTCACACACGAATATTATATCGGCTTTCACCACTGGGGTATCCAAAATTTTTAAGATTTCAGTATATTGCAGTACACCTTCACTCGGTTCATATCCATGGTTTCTTGCGTGCACGAAAAGATCGTAAGTAGATATTATCTTGATGTTGGCTCCGTCTGCGTGGAACAACGGCTTTTTATCAGGAAATGGAATTCCGATGTTGTAAAGGTGCTCCGGGCGAGCCATGGCAATACTACGTATCTCTCAAACGGGATCAATCCTGGATCACTGGGCTAGGACTCCTTTGGTCTCTCTCCGGCATTGGACTTCCTGGCGTATCGATGTCCGGGATTGGTGTTACTTTCTGAGAGTAGACATCAGGTTTAATAGCAATTTGCTGATCCATGATATTGACAGGAACTTCACGTTCAAATTCACGAGGAATTTTCAATTTTGGCGAAGCCAGAAGTGTAGACTTCACTTTGGCTTTAGCGTCCACTTTCGTATCTTACACTTTTCCCCCTAAGGGGACACTATTGGTTGTAGAATCCTTTCCGAATCGTCCGGAATCAGATAAAACACTAGCAGGATCACTATTCACAATATTTGTATCCAATTGATTTGCGATATCAGGCTGTAAATCCACTTTATGATCACCACGTGCAGTCGAAAAAGGCCTAGCATTGGCCCCTCCGTCGGGAGAAAGGGAAGATTTTTCGCCGCAGGACTCCGTCACCGGGTCCGGGGAGAAAAACAGGTTAGTCCGTAGAAACTGCGAGAGCAGGAGCGGTAGAAAAATACGTCTTCACTCTCCGAAGTCACGAACCGGTCTCTCCACCGAAGTCAAGGGACGATGGTTGTCACTTTGGGTGACGAAGTTCCAGTGCCGCAGGCACGCACCTTCAATTTAAATTTGGTTCTCAGAGGGGTGTATTTGTTCGTCTTAGGGGGGGG
>JAPDSC010065765.1:0-10442 GCA_026290005.1 Latrodectus geometricus | reverse complement strand
CCCCCCATGTGTGTGTGTGTGTGTGTGTGTGTGTGTGTGTGTGTGTGTGTGTGTGTGTGTGTGTGTGTGTGATTAAACGTGACACATGTCCCTTTATGTGTGACTAAACGTGGCACACGTCCATTTATGAGTCACTAAACGTGGCGCGTGACCCTTTATGTGGGACTAAACTTGGCACGTGTTCATTTATGTGTGACTAAACGTGGCACATGTCCTTTTATGTGGGACTAAACGTGGCACATGTCCCTTTATGTGTCATTAAATGTGACACATGTCAATTTTATGTTCAAATTATATATCAGAAATTTATGAACTTATTATTATTGTGTTTACAATTTAATTAAATTTTGAAAACATTTTATGCACTGAATTAAGTTACAAAATAAACTTGTCATCGTCCTTTAGCAGCATACTTCTGAATCGCATTTCCTTCATCCCTTTATGTTTTAGAAGAAAAATAAAAAAAACTATTTGAATTATTATTTTTTTATAAAAGTGAGTCAATGTATTTTAACTGCTAAATAAACATAGAATAGTCTCAATAGTTTATTTTTGTTATTCTTATTGGAAAATATTTTTTTGCCTATATGTTTCTAAGAGTCAATAAATTGCTAATATTTTTGACGCAAAATGATTCTTATTTTACATATCTTCCTTTTAAATAATTTTTTATTAAATTTATTTTTTGTATTTTAAGTATGTAAAGATATTTTTATTCACAAACAATTTCATTCTTTTTTTGAATCGAAATCAATAAACATATTTCATATAGTTCAAAAAGAATCCAAAAGTTAATTTTTACTCGCGCTTTGGTTTATTTTAAGCAAAATTCGGTATTTGATTTGTTAATTTCTTAAGTTTTCCCTTATTGTCAAATATTCCTATGAATCTTACAACCTTACCATTTAGAGATTTCAGTCAGTTTTTATAGAAAATTATCGTGATATAATATTTTAAATATGTCGAAACAAAAACAAAATGAAAGTTTTGTATAAAATATTATTAATAATTATGATATGTTGTCTGAAACGCTAATTTATGACCTTAATTTTAAAGTTGAAAGTAGGGCGATCCTGAAAGTGATAATAATGATGGATTGCGGAAGATTTCTACTCGATTCACTGTGTAAAAAACATCTTTGTATCAATAAGAAGTTATTTTAAAGTAAAAATTAACTTGGAAACAATTTGAAATGATTGATTGTATAACTATAATAAACATTAACGATAATTTTATTGTAAATCCTTCATGCGTAAATGCTAGAATCTCTTTAGAAAGAGTTTTGGGTAATGACAATAAATGTAAGCTGTACTTTGTTTTAATTTACGTAGTATGCAAGCAATAACCAAGAAAGCATATTTGAAAAACTTGTAAACTTTTACGAATAATAGCTCATCAATTTTAACCGACTACAAAATGTCCTTTCTATAATGCATACTAATAAATCATTTGCTGCATTTTGAGTTTAATTTTTTATCAATAAATTGCAATGTTTAATGTTAAAGTTTAGATTTTGAATAAGAGCATTTAAGAAAATAAATTTAAATTACATGTAAATTTAAATTTTATTCATATAGCTCTTTTAACTAGTTATAAGCACGGGAATATTAGAGTGGTAATAATTGATAGAATTAAAATTGAACTGTAAAATAGTGAAACAAGCTGACCAATAGCTGAGTGGTTAACGTACCTGACTCCTGGGCTATTTGTGCCAGGTTTGAATCCCGATTTAGGAATGGACGTTTCCCTTCTCTCTCTGTCCTTTCTTCTCCAGATATGATGGATAAATGCGGCTCACCCTATTAACGGTTTTGTAGAAGTGTGACGCAGACGATGCTACTCGTACCTCCATGATTTGATTCACGAGTGCCCGCCGAGTAACGCTAGAATGAGTAGCAGCTTCCACCCTTGTTAACGGCGTCGGGCCTAGTCACCCGATGCCTCTCCATTAGAAAATAAAAAGTAGTGAAACATATGAGGAAATATTCAGAATACAATGAGAAATGTATATTTATATGATAAGCAAATATCATCAGAATAGAAATTACTACATTTATTTGTATAAATAACTGCGTTTTGTAAACTAAGTGAATAGATATATTTCTACACTTTTTTTAAATTTATTATTATTAATAATATTTTTGTTAAACGAATGAAAGCAATTTAAAATTAGCAACAAATATGTGATAAATATATTTTAAGATTTCAAAACGAAAATCAGTGTTTCTTCAAATTATTTTTAATTAAAGTTAGATTTTATTTTCTTCTTCAAAAAATGTTTTACTGAAATCTTTGAGAAAATCAG
Organism: Latrodectus geometricus; assembly: GCA_026290005.1. Taxonomy (NCBI): domain Eukaryota; kingdom Metazoa; phylum Arthropoda; class Arachnida; order Araneae; family Theridiidae; genus Latrodectus; species Latrodectus geometricus. The sequence goes on along the minus strand of JAPDSC010065765.1, from coordinate 8,137 downwards.
TGCAATAATATTGATGTCTCTAATTAAACTAAAAATATATCTATTTATATATTTTTAATTAATAATCGCATTGTTCAAAAATATATACAAGAAAAATATTAAAGTTAGTTTAATAGCCTTATAAAGAAAGTAATTAAATAGACTGTTGCCAAAATAATATATCAATGAAGGTATCTATGTTTTATGGTAAACAGATTTTAATTCTTTAGTAGTTACACTAACAAACAAAACTGCTTAAATTAAAACCTACATATGCGTACCAAAATTTTTAATGTTTGCAATCCTAACTCAAAAAAGATTGTAAGAAGTTTTCTTTGAAGATGGTATCTAAAAGAAGAATATCACGGATATAGCAAAATGTTATTCTGTTTTACAAGGGCATATTTGTAATTTGTTCCAACAGATATATTTAGTGTATTTAAATTCACAAAATTGATCGCATTGAGTAAAAAATATAATCAGCTTTTTCTTTTGTATTTTACAGTAGATTTGTGAAAACTACAAAATAATGTATTTATTTTTGGTATTTAATATTTATAATGCTGCATATTCTTATTATAGAATTAAAAATACAAATAAAGTTCTCTAGATTCCAATTTATTGAGGAAAATAGCTTTATAAATGTGTTGCCATTCCCCAAATAATCATAATTTCAAGAAGAAACAGTCAGAAAACTTATATTTCATGTATTGTAAATAAATGAGCAAAGTTTTTTTCTGTTTATAGATACTCTCTTCCATTCGTACTAAATAATAACTGAAATTATCATTCATTTGTGCTTACTTCAAAAACTAAGAAACCGATAATCTAATTGCATTTATTAAATGTTTCCACAGAATTTTATAGCAAAATTTAATATAATCTATGGATCGTAATTTAATTCAAAGATACATTATTTTTCAATAAAATCTAATAATATATTAGAAAATGTGTAATTCATAATTTCAAAGATATAATGCTTAGACATTTCAATGAGTTAGTTATTTAAGTAACATTTCAATGATATAAATTATGAAAATTTACAAAAACTATGAATTTCTCATAATAAGAAATTATAAAATGTTAAAAAACACTTTACAAATTACCATCATTGTTGGTTTTTACAGCACTTTTACCATATGCAATTATCCTTCACACAAATAAACTAACAATTATTTCAAACTAAATATGAAAATTTTGTACATCTTACTGAAATATTCATACATCATACAACACCGTAAATATTAGGTTGGAGAAAAAGTAATCCATTATTTTTTCGTTAGACGTCTGTAGTGATCGATATTTCGTCAGGTATATATCAAACAATTTCAGATTTATGCTCGTTGGAAAGGTGACATTTGACACTAAAATATCCTCTTGCGGTTTTTTGTTTGATGAATTCAGTTACGAGTACAAGGTTTTAAAAATGGAAGACAGCAAACAGAAAATTCGATAGATTTTCGTTTTTCTCTTGTAACGGTGAAAAGGCTAGCCAGGTGGCTGAAATTGTAAAAGGTGTTTATCGACCTATATAAGACTGTATCAACCAGTTACGTACAATTTTTGTTTCTTCGATTCCGTTCGGGTATTTTTGATGTTAGAGATGCACCTCGCATCGTCGAAAATGTCTATAAAATATCAAAAATGATCGAAGTTAACCGCATGTCAGCAGTCGTAACGCGCAAGACCTAAAACAATACATGAAAATTGTTTTAAACCTTTTTACAAAGCGAATGCAAAAGAAGTTACATAAAGTTCACGTAAAAATATTGGATTTCTTTTTCCCCAAACTAATATTATTTCGAAATATTTAATACCATTAAAATAACTTTTTCACAAAATTTACAAACTTACTAACGTATCATAAAGAAAATTATTAGGGCTGTTTAAAAATATGTGTTACCTAATTTTTTGTTTCCAGATATTTTTTCTTATATGTACAATACATTTTATAATTTCATGTAAAAGTCTTTAGACATATGATTTGCTTTAATATAACAATACAAGTCTAATAAATAAATTTTAATCTTGTAAAATAAAAGTAAATGCAACTTATTATTGCTCTAAAATTTTATGAAACTTTGACAAAACCTTTTGTTAAAAGATTAGATCTGCTCTTATTACAAAATATAATAGCGAGAAGTATACTTTTAAAGAGAGTAGTTAAAATTAACTTACATGCTTTAATATGCATTAAAAATGAAAAGGAAAAATAACTATATTAATAATTCTAGTTATATCAAATATGTTATTCATTATATCCTGTGTAAAATCCTGTGTATCTTGTGTAAAAAATTTCAAAACTTTTAAAACACATACATTAATTATGTCATGTATTTATGTCAAGTAGTTAAATAATTAACAAAATTTTTAACAGTAGTTTGCGAAATTTAATTTTAATTCAACTGCTGAAATACCTGAAAATTGATTTTAAGCAATAATTCAATATTTATAATAAATTACATATTAGTGGAAAATTTTCTCATTCTAGCGTGATCAAAAGAAAAGATTATCGAGTATGAAATCAAAAAAATTATTTCAACTTCAAATTATTCACTGTAGATTTGTTAAAACTATAAATCCTATTAATTGTATTTTTTTACCAAATTTTATTATTTTAATTTTCAGATAAAATATTGTTGAAAACCTCATTATGAACCAAGTTGATACTTAATTATCAATTTAAAGACTATAATATTCAACATTTTTTGTGATTTAAAATGTAGTAAAAATGATGGATATTCCAATATAAATTAAGCAAACTTCATGGATTCATAGAATTTTTGATTAATTTAAGTATGTAAATGTACTTCAAGTTTGTGTTGATTATGAATTATTAGCCATGTATTACGGAACAAATAAATTAAAAGTAGAATAAATCTCAATCCACTCTGAGGTTATGAAATAAGTTATTTTATTATGCTTAACAAAATTCGTATAAAATGAAATATAAAAAAAAGCTAAAGATATTTGTGAATTTACCAGTTATTAATCACATTTTCAGAATAATTTTTAGTGGCAAAAATATAGAATAATTCAAAAAATATCATCCCGTTAATATACAACTATTTGCATTTTGCTTTTTTAACAAAATATAATTAACTCAAAAAATTAATCTAATAAATGCAATTCAATTTCTATTTTAAGCATTTTTTAAATTTACTATTAATTTCACAACAACATAAATATGAAATTTAGTTTTTTCTATCACAAAGGTACGATTATATTTTTTGTTTGTTTTATATAAGAAAAAAACCGCCAATAGTGATTTATTTTATCCAATTTTACAGCGTGCATTTAAAGTTCGCTAAATTTTTTCTTTGAGAAATCAGTTTTATTTTTAGGCCAAAAACCAAAACTTTATAAGAGACTAATGAATAAATATTCTGTATGATTTAAAAAATATAATGTTTTGAAAATTTTAAAATTTTAATTTAAATTAATAGGAATACAAGTCCATCATTTTAATTTTTTGGTAACTTAATAAATCTTGCATTATATTACTAATAAAATCGAAGTCAACTATCATCCAGTTTATTTTTCCAAACTTGCATTTAATGAATTATTAATAAATGAATTTAATAAATGAATTAGACATTTAGAGTATTCTCATAACAAAATGCATATCTTGGCTTGGTTAAAATTGAAATCTTTTGTGCGCAAACAATATCAGAATAACAAGCAACTCAATGGATAACATGTAATGTGTTTCAAAAAAGAAAAATACGAACTATACAAAAAACATGAAATATAAAGTCTCTATATTTTTCTTTAAAGAAACATATTTTAAAAACTCAACAGAAAAGATTAAAGAATTATATATTTATATTGAATATCCATTATATTAGTTTGGGGAAAAAGAAATCCATTATTTTTAAGGGAACTTTATGTAACTTCTTTTGGATTCGCTTTGTAAAATGGTTTAAAACAGCTTTCATGTAGATTTTTAGGTCTTGCGCGTTACGACTGCTGACATGCAGTTAACTTAAATCATTTTTGATATTTTATAGACATTTTCGACGATGCTGTATCCACATGCTAGGTGTATCTCTAACATCAAAAATACCCGAACGGAATCGACGAAACAAAAATCGCACGTAACTGGTTGTTACAGTCTTATATAGGACGGTAAGCACCTTTCACAATTTCAGCCACCTGGCTAGAATTTTCGCTGTTACAAGAGAAAAACGAAAATCAATCGAATTTTCTGTTTGCTGTCTTCCATTTTTAAAACCTTGTACTCTTATCTGAATTAATCAAACAAAAAACCGCAAGAGAATATTTATGTCAAATGTCACCTTTCCAACGAGCATAAATCTGAAATTGTTTGATTGATACCTCCCAAGATATCGATCACTACAGAAGTCTACCGAAAAAATAATGGATTACTTTTTCCCCGAACTAATACATTGATCTTTGAAAGAACTACAATTGTGTTCAGGGACTCATGCACTAAATTTAAAAACTTAACACACATATATAATAAACCATTGTAATCAGAATAATACAACATAATACACATGAACATAATAATAAAAATCATGCACTAAATTTAAAAACACGAGAAAACTTTAAAGAATTATACATAGTATATGTTGATCTTCGAAAGAATTACTATTGTTCAGGGACTCATGGTAAATTTGAGTCATAATTGTATTTTGAATACATTATTCCGAAGAACAATACTGTGAAAATCAATGCAAAAATAGAAATGTTTTCAGCAAGAATGCTCATGAAAAATGTCAATAATTTCAGTCACCGACCATCAGAATTTGATTTGGATTACCCCAATGAACACTAAATTACAAAATGATAACGAGAAAATATGTCCAAAATAAATTAATAAAATAATTTTATATTTTTATATTTGTAATATTTACCAGCATTACAAATAAAAATGTGTTTATAGAATTATCATGAACTTTTTCCTTATTTTCAAATATATATACTATTAAAAGTGCTATTTCAAATGAAATTTAAAAAGAAAAAATAATCTTATGTAAAATTCAAAGAAATTTTTTGTAAATGAAATTAAAAACCAATTTTATACAAGAAGCACTGCTATTAAATTTCAGAACAATATCTTATAATAATGAAATAGGGAGAGTTATGGTATACTTTAGAAACTATTACTTGAGGAAAAATTATTTCTGCAATGAGTAAGTTGAATATTTTGCGCGAATTGTTTCAGCATTCGTTAGCAAGTTTCTAAATATTCTAGATATAAGTAGAGTATTTCAGAAAATTATACTCTCGTCTCTAATCTTCAAAATGAAATGAAACAGAGCGTACATTTTATGAATACTAGCTCAAAGTACTGATTAAAATTTTAACTTAACTTTGACATCTGAGCAATTCTCCTCTTTCTGAGAATTATAGTGGGTGAATGTGCAATGGCGAAAATGTCATTGTTTGAAATACATTGCTCAGTTTCGTAATTACCAATCTCATCTTAAAACGACAGGTATTTCAAATTTTCATTAAGAATAAATTTAAAGTTTTGCGTGCAAGTTTTCAGACGCTGAAGAGTAAAACACAACTTGACTCAAAGTTAATAACATGTAGGATAAGCTTCGAAATGCTTAAAAATAATATTGAAATGATAAAATTAATATTCAATTATAAAAATTGTGCTTCAAAAATAAAAATCATATTAATATTTTTTCCTTCAAATAATTTTTCTAATTTCTGAAAAATATATTAATATTTAAATTTTTGAAAAATATAAACGCAAAATATTTAAGATAAGATATAAAAACAAATAATTTTAACTTATAGATAACAGGATTTGATTGTAAATCCTTCTCTAAAGAATCAAATCTAATGCAGATGAGTATAACCACTAATTATATCCGTTATTTATAAAACATTGAAATCATATTGTTTGAAAATGAATGTAATATTAATAACTTATTATATTCAAATGAAATTAAAATGAAAATTATTTTATTCGAACATGCATTCTTAGCTTATTAATTTAATTATGTAATATATAAATATTAGTTCATTATTTGTAAAAAAATTGTATTACTTTGATAATTTTATAGGTGCTTGATCATTTTATTTTCAAAAAACGTATCCAGACCGATTTTGTTATTGATTTATTATTTAAATAGTTAAACACAATACGAAAAATAATAATTTGGAATAATAAATGAGACATTCAATTTTCAGGTATGCCTTCTCATGAAGATAAAATATTAATGATTGGTTTTTACCATCATGTGCTCTTAAAATGTTTAAATGGTGATGAATTATACCAATATATTATACTATTTTTTAGTTAAATTTAAATAATCAACAAAATATCGTTTAATTGGATAAAAGAAAATTAAAATTTAATTATTTTCTATTACATCTATATAACCTGAAAATCGCTTATTCTCTAAATAATATTTATCTATATAATATTTCTTTATTAAAATTAAATTTTCATTTCGTATGAGGAAGTTTTAACCTGTACAAAAATCTATACCGCAATTAATGATCTTTGCTCTGATTGATTACCATATTATCTAATTTTCTATAATGTTAAGGTTCAAAACTTAGGCTAAGTTATGCTTCCAAAAATTCAAATTTCAAACACATTATTAAAAAAATAGTTTTCTATGATTTTTGTTTCTCAAAATTGAAAGCATTTGTTTTAAACTAGTAACTATACACTATAATTAATCGACTGCATTTTTATAATTTTCTTATTTAGATAAATAATTTAAAATTATAAAATCTTTAATATTTTGAGTAAACAATACACGGATTTTTTATTCATTCAAATGCTTCATACATTTTTAAATGAGATGATAATATTAATGTTAACATTTACACTGATTCTACACAAAGCGTAAGAAAACAATCATTTAACATTATTGATATTTAACAGAAAATACTTTTGCGGCTAAATCTTATGAGTTAGTTTTTTTTTTTTTTTTTTTAATTTAATTCATGATATCAGAACTTTTATAAAAAGTAATATAAAATAACATATATTATAATTTTTAATGTAAATCTCAGGTTTACTATATTATGTATTTCTCATAAATATTTTCATATTATAATAAATTACAGTAATATAATAGAGTAAAATAAGAATGAGGACGTTGTGTAAATGTAATCAAAATAAAATTGAGTTAACATTTTATATTTTTAGTCTTTCTTAGTTATATATAAAATGAAGAAAACTTTCAAAAAATGAAAATAATGATACTTATCAAGGGTGGCCAAACATTTGGGATCCGGGGTCTACTTCACATTTAAAAAATCGAAGGCAGTCTACCAATTTACCAATTACAGAGCTAAATTAACAATACATATTTATTTTCGGTAACAAGAAAAAATGGTAAATTATGTAATTTTTCTAAAAAAAACTTAATATTTACAAAATAAAAATTTACTGACGAAAATAATCAAAGTATTCATATACCAAAAACTGACCATCGTATTCACTTCGTTTAATTAAAATTTTCACTGTATATCTGCGACAGGTTTATCATATTGTGGCTGGTATTGAATTGCATAAACATTATTTATTTATTGAAATGCATAAACACTAAATTAAATGTTCATCTGTTAAATGCAACCAATGTTAATTTTAGTTCATGGTTGAAAAAACAAATTCACAAAGATACCTAGATCCAAAGTATGATTTCAAATACAAAATCAATTTGTAAATATTTGGAAACGTTTCCGTAGAAATTAATTTCCAAAAATCAGTATCGCTAAATAGGCTCTGGATTTTAGAAATATATTGCATCTTAATTTAATAATTTCCTCTTCGACCATGACTGATGTGATCTCGTAAATGTCCTATTTTTTCAGATACGTTGTCAATCAATGTTGATATTTTCATTAAATGGGGGGAAAAATCATAAAATTGAGCATTTCTTTCAACCTAATTAAATCAGCGAATCTTCTTTCAAATTCTTCAAACTAAACAAATAACCATTAAGTGAAATCTTCGAAATCACGGTTTGGATTATGGATGCACTCTTCATCCATGTTTTTGAAGTTTCTCAATTCATGTTTTCTTAATTGCGATGCATACCTTTCTATAGTTTTTTGAATGTTTTAATCGCGCTCATCATGTCCGCTTTAGGTTTTTAAATCATAAACCTTTAATCATAAATCTTTGTATATATATATATATATATATATATATATA
>JAPDSC010065761.1:0-11676 GCA_026290005.1 Latrodectus geometricus | reverse complement strand
TGTGTGTGTGTGTGTGTGTGTGTGTGTGTGTGTGTACATAAATATATGTATACAGAGTTATCATAAAAAATCTAAATCGACGTATGGGACCCCTAACTATCATACCATTCACAGAAAGTAAATGAAATTTTGTCATTTTGTCATAAGGTATTTTGAGGTATGTGCTCAAGAATGAATATGGAAAACAACAATATCATTCTAATAGTTATGATTACAGTGAGAAAATTTCAAAAATATCTAATAGCAAACAACAAGGTTTTTTTTTTTTAAATTTGAATGTGATATTTATTGTGAAAACCCCTAAGTTGCATTCGCACAGCAACTCTACTTAGTGTTTTTCAGTATAGAGATCGTATTCCAATACAAAAAAATATGTGTCGCCATTAGAAATCTTCTAAATTTTCTCACAGTAACCGAAACTGTTTGAGTGACATTGTTGTTTTCCACATCATTCTTGAGCTCTTACCTCAAAATATGGCAAATTGTTTTGAATATTAATTTGACTTATGCCAAAGAGTTTTTGAGAATGCTGATAGTTATGGACATAAATGTCGGTATATTTTTTATAATCACCCTGTAAGTATATATATATATATATATATATATATATATATATATATATATATATTCAAAAAGGTAAGTTTTTGACATAAATTATCTTACAAATTTTTGTCATTAATTATTTTCTTACTCTGAAAGGCTCTATTTGTAGTTAATCCTTAGATTGGTACGAGAATCTTATTCAATTAATTTCTTGAAAATCTATAATGTACTTTATTCACATTATATTTCCAATTATGTAATCGGTGTTAAAAGCAGTGAGCAAAGAATAATTTGTGATACTTAGGTCAAAATACTTAATATGGTGGTTTTCAATTTTTCACCTTTTTCAATATGGCTCCAAATTAAGTGCCAATAATCAGAATATTTTACCTTCAGCGGCATAAATTAGAGAACTACTAACAAATGCTTAGCTTATTTATCATAAGTATTGTTATCAGCGTATAAAAATAAGATGTGAGCATAATATAATCTTTATCCTTTCAATCAAAATTAAATATACAATAATATAAAAAAGCATATTTTATTTAAATTTGATCCTTTAATTTTTAATGAAAAGTTGCTATTGAATAAAACATATTTTAATCATGTTCGCCATTTTTTATGAAAACTGTTTTTTAAGAACTAACTGTAAGTGAATTAAATAACCTAAAAATCACATTTATAAGCATCATGGTTACTTTCAAATAGGGATGGAATACGCTTATTTTATTCATATTTTTGGTAACTCTCATTAGCAACTATCTTACTATTGATGATTTATTAAAACATATTAAAAAAACAGTTTTTAAATAATTAGTTCATTTGAATAACTTGAATAACTCATATCTTCTTAAGCATTTAAGCTGCTATTCAATAAAAGTATAGTTTAAAATATTCCTTCCTACACGATAGTTTATTTCTATAAATACCTCTATATTTAATGACTAGATGTATATAATGAACAATGCATCAAATAACTTGTCTCGTAATAGCTCGGTAATTATTAATAGCTTATTAAAATATGAATAAGTTTAAAAATTCATAGTTACAAATTACTGTCTGTACTTTCTGAATATGAATTATAAATTATCCTAGACATCATCTGTATTTATTAAATCAATGGTATTTTTAAATGACTTTTAATTAATAAAAGATAAGTTCCATAGATCATTAGTTGAATGAGAAAATATTCATTAACTCAATCATTCTTTGTAATTCATAACGACATATTGTTGCATAAAATGAAATTCCTGTTTAATATTTTACTTGAATTTCATAAAATAAAATTTTAAGCTATCGTTCAAAGATCATAGACATGATTGCAAATTGATTTGATAACTTTTAAATGATTTATTCAATTAAAATATATAGTATGCTACCAATATTATTTAATTGATTATAAAGATTTATTTGTGATTTTTACATATTGAAAAAACAATATAAATTCATCAACAACATTTTAACTCTTAATTATTTATAATCGAAAAGCATTATTTCGCTTACATTTATAAATAAAAATATTTATTTTAATTTGCTCTAATGCAAAAATATATATATTATTAAAGTTTTAAGTGTTTGATAATAGTTTTTTTCTTCTTCTGCGATTTATTTGTAATACCATATTGTCTTTGCTTACCTAGGAAACTTGCTTTATAACAAATTTAGTTAACTGAAAGAAATTATTCCTTTAAATAGCAATAATTGATATGTTTTATTTAATTTTGTTTAATAGATTATTTAAAAAACAATGAATCCCGTTATTGTAACTATTTTTATGGTATTGTCTCTGGTAAAATTATATGAATACTTTGAGATCATATTTAATAAAAAAATTATAAAATATTTTTATCTTACAGTTTATCCCTTTTAAGTATATTTATAAGATGAATTGATTTTTTTTAATATTTAACGATAAATGTTCTTTTTAGAAAGGGAAAAAAAGATGACGTCTCATCTAAAAAGTTGTCATATCTCAATGAAAAATAAACATTTAATGAAATATTTTTTCGATCCATAATGTATGTAATGAAGAGAATCACAACCAATTTTTTCATTACTTAGTGGATTATCACGTTAAAAAAATATCATAGTTCTTCAGTAGTTGATAACAATGTCATGAAAACAAATTCTTAGATAAAAAAAAACTTAAATATGATAGAAAGTATAAGAACTTTGAAGGAGAAAAATTAATTCTAATGTAATAAGTAATCTAAAATATTGTATTTAAATTATTACTGAAATTAACGTATTCTATGAAGCTCAAATTATATTTATATTGAGTAAAAGAAATTTACAAGGAAATTGCAAAATGCTATCCTGGTGTTTACTCAAAACAAAATTATTTACATTAAGCAAATGCATGTATTGAAAAATTAGTTTTTAAGTAATTTTTAATATAACAATTTGTATAAAGGAATGAAGAAGTAATTCCGGTTTATAAAATTATAGAAGTATATTTATTGACATTTATACAACCTTAAGAATCATGTCATCAATAATGTTTCGAAAATCATCGGCTAATACTCATAACTTTAACATGTAATTGAAAGTTAAGCTTACATTAACTCCATAATTCAATTACTTATTGATTGTGAAATGTGACATACCTCAAAAATATGTTACGTTTTGCAATAGATAAATTAGTAAGCAGATAAGTTTTGTATTTCATTCATTAAACTATTAAAGCACAAAAGATCAAAACACAATGTAGTTAGAAAGAATTAGAAAGGATTTTTCAAAAATTTCTGTCGAAAAAGAGTAGATAGATATTTATGAGATAGGAAAAATAAGTGCAGTATGTTTCAACACGAAATGGCGTGACAAATTTAATCATAAGATATATTACTGGAACATCATAAACTGATAGCTCGAGCAAGCTGTTTAATATCTAGAGTTGGCAATATAAATAATGCATGGTTATATCAGATAATGATGATGTTGTGTCCTTGAAATAAGTGCAGGAATCTAAATTGACCCCGAAGTAGTCGAAGACAGCCCTTGCGATCTAAACAGCTTTGTCTAAAACGAATATCTCTACTGGATCATCTATGGCGATGTTAAAAATACTTGGTGAAGCAATGCTTGGCCAGTATTGCTGGACAGCTGTGATGTGGAGACAAATGAGTGCTACCCGGTCAATGGGGTAAAATAAGGCCCAGTATAGCTCCTTTGTCCATCTGTAGAGATTTCCATGCCTTTCAAGTGTTTTATAAAGTCTGACTATAATTGTTGAGATGGGAGACTCTCGGGGGAGTCTATAACCCATAGAGAGTGCGTCCCCAGTTGACGGATAGGGGAATGCCTCCATTGGTTTCCTTTGGATAGTAAAGAGGAAATAAGAGACCTTCCGCGAACCAATAGGCAAAAGAACAACTCCTTGGGGCTCTGGCAAACCTCCTTTTATGATTTTTGACACAAGATCTGCACTTCAGGTGATACGGAAAGGCTCAACCATAAGATTATTGTGCAAATCCACAAAATGTTTGCAACCCAAAGATCCTGCAACGTACAATGAATACTGGTGCACGTAGATATACTTGGCAACGAGATAGATCATAGGCTGCCCGAGTTGCCCGAGATTCTGCTCAGTCATCCAAATGCCTATCCCTCAGAGATGTCAAAGCAGCAGCCAGCTGCAGACTAACCTGTCTGCAAGCTAAAAGGTTTTCCATTCCAGAAATAAAAGCGACAGTTTTATCAGATATATTAAGAAATAATAATTATATATTTATATCAACAATTTAAAATGTTATTTCAAAAAATGAAAAACATTTAACTCGTTGAAATACTTCACGTTTTTCAATATACATATATGTCTAATTTCTGGGACCTAGACACGTGACTATGTATTCATGTCATATTTGTCAATAGAATGGGAAATTGTCTTGGACAAAGTGCTATATTTTTTTATTAAAGAAACAAAAGGAATAAATTAATAAATAAATTTCAAATAATGACATAATAAAAAAGATGATATTTTTTCAGAGATTTCTCTTTTTTACAAACACTGCATTTTTCTTTCAAGAGTTATAATTATATCAAGTATTTAAATGCTGTTAACACTGACAATTGCTTTAATTACATCTATCAATAGAAATAATTGAGAAATGTTTAATTATAGTGTAGTTAATAACCCATTGGAGCTAATGAAAATTTAATGATAAAGGCATTTAAAATCATGCATTTAAAAAACGTTTAGTAAAACCATATTAAAAAAAATAGGTTTTCATTTTAGGCAATATGAAAAAAGAGCTTATTCTTTTAGCATGCAAAAATTTAACCGGTGTAAAACAACTTAATCTTTAATTATGGGTGGTCGTCAGTTAAATTCGCAACTTATTATACAACAAGAGCAAAAATCAAATGTCAACAAACACTTACTTAACGGACCAGTATTACTTATTCAGAACGGAAATAATTGAGAAATCATTATTCAATATTGAATTCTTACCTGAAGTAAAAAATTTAGGATTATTTATTATTTTTCATGTCAATAATCAATTCTCGTTCAATAATTAATTAAATTTTATGTTGAATAATTTGCATTTTAGACAAATGCAATGTAAAAATATAACTAATTTGTTGAAATGTATGCAACTGATCTTCATACTTTTGATCTTCATTAAAAGCAAATTGTGAAAATATCTCATTTTGAACACAGAAATACATTTTAAATTAAACGCAAAAGTAGTAAAGTTGCATTACTCCATTAAATTTTAAATTCTGTAACATTCTCTTTAAAACTAAGAAGTGTCTCGAGTATTGCTTATTTCTATATAATCTATATTTATGAAAATTTAATTTTCCCAAATATAGAGTCTCTGTGATATTCTTTTATAAAGGTATGAAATATGACCCTCAGTACTTATTTCTTTGGTATATGAGTATCATATTTCATATTTTTGTAAAGAATCCATTAAGTTGTTTTTCATTTTTATTGAATAAATATTCCATTAATTAAATTTTAATATGTAACATAATACATCTGCAAATGGTATTCCTACTTTTAAAGAATTTTTAAATTTATAAAAAATGACAAGTTGAATAAATAAAAAAATATTTTTTTTTAATTTTATTAATTATTAATATTTTTTAAATATTCTGAATAAGTTTCTCAAGAAAATCTAGACGTGTAATAAGCATACAAAATTTAATACAAAAAACATTTATATTTCAAAACTATTAACATAGTTCAATTATTATACTTTTATCCGAATAATTAAATATTCAATAACTTTTATCTTTAATAGCTAGTACAAGAATTAATTTAATGAATATAATATTTCGTTCATGGAAACATTTCATCCATTTTTATAATTAAAGTGAATAGCGAGAAGACCCTTAAATATATAATACTTTATAATGCTCATATACTTATCTAATTCATAATCTAATTCATAACATTGTTATCAAAAAGACTTTCTTCATTTTTAGAGTCATTTAATAAGTTAGTTCTTTAAAATATTGATGTTATGCATTTTAAGCACTAGTCTGTTTAAATAATACCTCTATAGAGTGAAAATCATTTATTTTTTCAATTTTGCTGGTTATTATAATTAATTCAAATAAATAAATTAATTAATTGTTAATCTTCCTATATTGTTAATCATTACCATTGAAAGATTTTTAGTCAGATAAATGCCGGATTTTAAAGAAAGGAAATATGAATATTTATCTTTAACGTGGGTAAAATTTTATTCTTAAAAAACGTGTGATCAAGAGTTTTCTATAAAAATACTCTTTGAAGTAAATGATTTGCATTTTAATTTGTTTTATTATGTTTGATATTTTACTATTTTTATAGCGTTCTGATAACTATTGATGATGATCCGAAATTCACTTTAAGTTTTAAGTACCCTTAAGTATAAATAATGTTCAAAAAGTGTTATTAGTTCTCATTATAACTTAATCAAATGATAGTACTGCATGTTTCTTTCATAAATTTTTATTTTTTGGAAATAAATGTAATTGAAGCAGCTTAATTTGTTCATTTTTTTCTTAAAAACGTAAATATTTTTAATTTAAAAACGATACTACTTTTATTATATGCAATGGTTGAAACAATTTCTCAGGAAAGTTACATAGAAATTCATTATCTGTTAGGTATCATATTTATTTAAGATACCAATTTTAATAAAAAAATAACAACTGTGTATTGAAAATAATCTTGATTTTTTATATTTCGTGCTTTTAAAGTACTAAATACATAGTTTAAAAATTATGAGTCTAAATTTGAATAATATTTTTCAATTAAACATAATATCTAAGAATTATTATATTTTTATTTGGGCATAAATGAAAGTTTGTTATAAATATCCTTAAAATGACAATGACAATTTAATATCAGAAAAAGTAGCTTTTATAAAAAAAAATTTATTTAGATTGTTGAGATTTTTTTTTTATTGTTTCACTGTTTAATTTTATAGTCATACTTTTACAATTACTAAAATATTGTTGATAATTTTTATTGGTATGCAATTTTAACTTTTTGTTAAGTATTCTTTGTGAAATTCTTTAAATATATGTATTGCATCAACAATGTAAATAACTCGTTTAAAATTATAAACATACATTTGGCTGTTCATCATTTGAAGTGCAAACATTTCACAAAAAATTACTTTTTATGTTTGTACAAACGAAAATAGTCTATTTTATATTTCATGTAGGCTCATTAAAATTGTATGAATTTTAAAAAACAACATTTTTTGTAATTTAATAAAGTAATATTTAATAATATAAATTATTTCAAACACAGTTGTATTAAATTTTTAAATTTATATAATACTAAGTTATTAAGTGCACAGAAAACAAGTTCGAAAAGTAACTGAAAAAATGATAATTTAAAATTAATTATCTTTGTTTTATGAAATTTGTAGAGAGCCAGTTAAATGAGCTTAATAACACTAGTTAAAAAAACAAATACAGATAAATAAATAACTTTTAAGGAAATTCTATTTTTCTGATTTTAATTGAATGAAAAAATTTTAATATAAAATCTCTCATATTTCCTAAACATCAATTTGAATTAATGAGCCATTTTTATATTCCAATTCTTATATCAAAACTGGATACAGAATTAAAAATTATTTCAAACAACGTTGACTTGACTAATTCTCGCACGTTTTCTTTTATCTTCATAAATTGAAAAATGCTTTTATTCACGAACTCCTTTCAATTTATGAATCAAACAAAAAATATTGTACCGGAAATCCATAAACTGTTGAAAAATTTAATCGTTTATTAAAATTATATTTTTCTATTGTTTATTTTAAAAGCCATCAATATTATGCTTTGAAACATAATTTAAGATTTAGTATAGCTGATACCAAAATTAATAAATCGTTTATTTTTAATATCAAAAACAAATATATAAAAAAATAATTTGAATGTAATAAACAAAATGTTTAAAATAATGACTACAAAAACTTTAATATTGGCAAATATAAGTTGATGAATCATTTAAGAGATTTCTTTATGATGGATATCATAAATAGAGAGAGATCATTCCATTATGTAATTAGGTTAAAGATATCATGATTAGTAAATATGATTTATTTGAAAATAATTAGGAAGTATGAATAATAAGTTAGATATTATGTGCTTAAATTATTCAGTTATGTGCTAAATCTAAAAATATTTTGACTATTAAATGGTAGTTGTTCGAATAATAATGAGCTCAAATCATTTTGCAAATAATCATATGTACAAAATGCTTATATCTAGAAGATGTACGGGAGCACTAAGAATATACTAAAGCTTACTAAATATACAAATTAATTAAAGTTTTAATAGTCGACACAATTACACTCTGTTATGTAGTCTAATAAATTCAAAAATCTGAAATATTTAAGAATTCTCTCATTCATTTTGTTTCGAATCTGTGGGTAAAATCCTAGGAGAGCTCAGAAATTTTGCGACAAACTGAAAAAAAGAGTCGAGGCAGAGCAAAATGGTGAAATAAGAATTCCAAAAGTAGTTAGGTTTATCATATCTAGTGCATAAAAGTAGGATACAAAGACTGTTGAAATTTATCCCCAACCAAAATTATTTGCGCCAAGGATGTGGGCTCTGAAAGGATCCAACCGTTCATAGTAAGTAAAATTGAGAAATTTAATAAGTTCTTTTAGTCATTAAATAATATACTTAACTTGAAAAGACATTTCGAAGTAAAAAAAAAATCGATGAACAAATAGCTGAATTCTATTTATTTTCTTTATACTAATTAATTGTTGATTATTCAGAAAACAATTATTTTATGTCTGTATGAAAATCGAACTCCTTCGAATAAAAGATTTTTTCAAGATAGAAAAATCTGCCTTTCAAAATTTTTCATATAATACTCATTTAGTACTCATCATTTCATATAATACTAATCAGTGCTTTTCAATCAGACAGAAAATGAAGCTAGAAATGCAATCAATTAAAAATAACAAAATTCTAGCTCAAAATGTGCAATTCAAATAAAAATAATTGGAAATGAAAAGTAAGAAAATGAAAGAGTTAAAAACAGCTCATTTTATAAACATATGGAAACAGACAAGTATTGCATATTTTACATAGAATTTATATTTTTTCTTCATCAAATAAAAATCGCTACTCATGTGCGATCATACAACGCACATTTTATCATACTATATTATTTTTTAATTCATACTCCATTTTTATCTCGGTTTAAATTCAAGAGTTTCAAACATTATTTTAATGAGAAGTATAATACTTTGTTTCTGACTAAATTCTAATTCACAATACAGAAAAATGCATAGATTAAAAATAATCTCTGCATTTTTCACCGTATCCCATCGTCTCTAAATGTATATTGAGTTAGTTTTTCATTATGTTAAATAACAAATTTTTGTATGATATCATTTTTAACTACGATACAGAGTACACTTTTAATTAATATTTTTTAAAAACTACCACTGATTTTTTTTAATTTAACTTGAATTAAAAATGTTTTTACAATTTGTTGTTTTTTATTTATTATTAAACAACAATACAACAATCTCAACTTTTTTTATAAATTGAAAATAAAAATCTCATAAATATCTGTTTCGATATTCGTTTAAATTTAGATGCTTAAATATATTTTATTCTTATTATGATGTTCGTTTTAGATTTATCTGCAAAAACATCTTTTTATTGTTATTTAATTCTATAGCTTTATTCTCTATTAGAAATCAATTCAAGTTTACATATCTTTAATTCTTACATATTCATTAAAATGTATTTTATTTTATAAGAAAATTATAAGTATAAGATTTGCAAATTGTTATATTAAAATGAAATCATGTAAATTAAATCACAAAAGTTATATATGCTTAAAATGTAGAATATAAGCAAGAAATTCTAAGTGTTTCTTAGTATTTCTTGCTTATATTCTACATTTAATTTTATTATATTCTACATTGTTTCTTGTTATATACCGAGTAATAAATATTCATCAAATATTAGGTTTTATGGTATTATATTTTCTGTTAAAAATTCACGAGGAAAACAATTTATTCTTAACAAAAGATATTAAACGTTTATATCCCCAAAAATTACTCACAAATGATTAATTGAATATATGCGAGGATATCTAGAATATACTTTGTAAATGTAAAACTAGAAAATATGGCGAGGCATTTAGGTATCTGTTAGATATATTTATTAAATCAATAACTAACGAATAAGATTCGAAAAAGATTTACAGAAATTTCATAAATCAATAAAAACAATAACTTTACTGTTGACTCTCGATTCGATATTAAAATATCGATAAAAGTAATAAAAACCAAGTTGATTTTATTCCTCACATTTTTATCTTATGCACCTAAAATAATGATTACAAAATAATAAACGACGTGTTACATAATAAGGTTCTATATTTATATCTATGCAAATGCACTTGTTAAAATATATATCTCCGTTGCAGCCTGGTTAAAACTTTACTTCAAACGTCAACAAATATTTATTTTTACAATTCCTTCTACATTTACACTTAAAAGTGAATTGCATAATTTCATTTAACATGATATTCAACAATTCATAATTAAATATTTTCAAATAATCTTTCAGAGATCACATTAAAACAACCATTCATTGAACGTAATTGCAATTAGGAAAACATTTGTTATGCCTCAATGTTACCCAACCATAAAATGTTTTCTTTTTATAATAAATCCAAACTTTAATTTACGGCAAGGGAACACTTGACTTGCTTAGTGATATTTGATTTTTGTGAAACTTCAACAATCAATCGAGATATTTTATTGTTGTTTTTTCGTTATTATAATCTAGGACATTTGAGAGATTAAAATAAGACCGATGAGAAACATTTATTTTATTGAAGTTACAATAATCTTCGGGGAATTATTTTATCATTTTATAGGAGCAATTTTAATTATCGAATAAATATTTTTAAGCAAACTATTTTGTTTTCTAGAACTCGTTAATAACTGATTTTCAGAAACTTTGTTTTTTTTCTTTAACACATATTACATAATTTTATAATTAATTTACAAATATTTCGAATGACAATGAAATATTTTTAAAGTATAATTCATTTCGTTTTAAAAACAAAAATTGCAAATTCATTTTATTACATAATTTACGTTTTTAAATTTTTTTAGAACCTATAGATTAATATAGCGTAACCCAAAATAATCTGAGAAATATGTTGCTTAATATTGCAAGAATAAAGAAATTCATTACTTCTGATAAACATCAATTATAAACATGTGAATTTACTTTATAAATTGCTGAGAAATATTAACCAGAAAATTTTACAATTTATTCAAAACAAATGAAAAAGGTTTCATTTCATTGAGTGTTAAACTTGTCACAAGAAATAATAGCAAATATATTCTGTCCGAGAAAACTGGAAAACTGCTCCTGAAGAATTTTAACGATAATTTACTCCTTATTGTTTAAAATTTTCCTGATAACATACAATCAAATTCAAGAAGATTTGAATGTATGTCATCATTACAGTCGTAAACAATAAAGAGTAACTATGGTTTATCATTTCAAGAGATTCTTCGAGAATCAAGATATTTGAATAGTATGTATTTCAAGAGATTTGAATAGTATGAAATGAATTAATTTGAATTAGTAAATGAATTTTTTCAGAACTGTCTAGATGACCTACATAAA
>JAPDSC010065750.1:0-13536 GCA_026290005.1 Latrodectus geometricus | reverse complement strand
AAGAAGTTTATTTACTATTCGATTAAATTTAAAATACACTTTAAAAAATTATAGAATCTAAAAATATATATTTGACCCTATTATTTTTATTATTTGTTAAAAAGAGTTCTATCATAGTTGTATTAAAATAATAATTAATATAAATAATATATTAAATGTAGTTGCATGTATTTTGACAATTTTTTAGTGTAATTATTTTACATTCCCAAAAATGTATTCGATGTATTACTATAACTGAATTGCATAGATAAAAATAATATAATAATCATAAATAAAATTAGCATCTTCATTCGTTATTCAGTTCGTCTTTGTTAATAAAGTCAATGGAAAAATTAATAATCGTCGTTCATATATCAATGTATAGCATTCGCAATATATATCAGACATTTTCGTAACTAATACCAAATTCCCTCTGTCAGCTCAAACAATCTATGACCTATCTTCAGACCACTTCCCAGTACTGGGATGTCTGGGACTAAAGAAAAAACAAAATAATAATTTTATTTCTAGAACCAACTGGCAACTTTACTATAACATTCTTCAAGATAACATCAATAGAAACAGTGAACCTGATATCAGTATAAATCTGAATAATGACTCAAACCTTCAAGAAGTGCAAAATAAAATTAATATTGAAATATACAAATTTAATGAAGATATTAATAATGCAAAAAATATGGCCACCAACAAATTTAAATACCATGAAAATTACTTAAAATTACCACAAAATATCAGAATTATCATTAAAGAAAGAAATCGCATCAGAAAGCAACTGCACCGAACACTGAACCCGCGACTCAAAGTTGAAATTAACAAATTAAATAAGCAAATTAAAAAACTTTGTCACCAATTTAAAACAGAACAGTGGAATGATAAAATAGAAAAATTAAGTACTGAAAACAACTGCATTTGGACTTTAGCTAAACAGCTAAAAAGAAAAACAATCAATAGCCATAGCATAATCGGGCCAACAGGACCAGTGTATTCCAATCAAGAAAAATTGGACATCTTTGCTCATACTTTATTCCAGCAATTTCAACCAAATAAAAATGTCAACTTTAACTTCACTAACAACATCAATCAAATCACTCAAAACTTCATCACTCAAACCAAACCAACAGCTTCAATACCTCCTGCAGAACTTGAAGAAGTTATTATCATCATTAAAAAATTAAAAATCAAAAAAGCACCAGGATGTGATAATATCACTAACAGTATGATCAAATATTTGCCAATTGCATACATTAATAAACTATTAAATATTTATAATCAATGTCTCAAAATCTCCTACTTCCCTACAATTTGGAAAAATGCTACCGTCATCCTATTTAACAAGCCAGGAAAAGATCCCAGACTTCCAGAGAATTATAGACCTATAAGTCTACTCCCTACTTTAGGAAAAATTTTTGAAAAAATCATATATAATAGAATTAAATGCTATATGCAACTCTTACCAAATCAACAATATGGATTTAGGCATAACCTTTCCACAACAAAACAACTTATCAGAATTACTGAAATTCTAGGCCAGAATTTTCATAAAAATATATATACAGCAATGGTAATGCTAGACATTTCCAAAGCTTTTGATAAAGTGTGGCATGAAGGTCTTATTTATAAATTAATCAAATTGAATTTTAATCCAGATATCATACTTCTTCTAATATCCTATTTGACAAATAGATTTTTTCATGTAAATTACAACAAAGAAGACTCTCTTACTCTAAAAATCAATGCTGGTGTTCCTCAAGGTAGCATCTTGGGACCCATTTTATATTTATTTTATACTTCTGACTTCCCTGGCACAGAAAATAATGAAAATAATATAAAGCTTGCCTTTTATGCTGATGATACAGCAATTATAGCTGAATCTATGCAACCCAACATTGCAATTAATAAATTACAAATTATACTTTATGATATTGAAAACTGGTGCAAAGATTATAGAATAGCCATTAATGCTGAGAAATCTCAACTAATTGTATTTAAGAGAAAAAAGAGAAATAAGTTAAAACATCTAAATCATGACAAATTAATTCTATTCAATAAAATCATCCCTGAAGTAAAATCAACGAAATATCTGGGGCTTACTTTAACTAACCAACTTACATGGTCTTTACATATTGACAACATTACTAAAAAAGGAAATCAAGCATCTGGATGCCTCTCTAATATTCTTGGAAAAAACTCTAAACTTTCACTCAAGCTTAAAAGACTGCTTTATATCTCCATGATTCGTCCTATTATAACCTATGCCTCTCCAGTTTGGCATACCATTAAAGAAAAAGATAAACATAAATTGAATGTTTTTCAGAACAAACAACTCAGAAAAATCACCAATGCTCCATGGTATATTCGAAACAAAAATATCGCTGAAGATCTAAAAATTGACAATATTCTGGATCACATTGCTAAATTAAATAAAAAATTCTTTGAAAAAGGAAGAAAGTGTAAGGAAAATGAATTTTGTGAAATCTTTAATTATAAATTCTTAACTGAAGATTGTCCTTACAGACCCATTGCTAGGCATTTTCTCTTAGACAATGGATAGACTGTTGCTGTAAATATATGAACATAATTCCATTTATTCAAGTATTATCTTCCCGCCCACCAGTTCTCTACTGAAAGCTTGATTGGTCGCCACAGTCAAGCCAGCTTCTCACGCTACAGCCGCAGCGTCTCATCGCCAACAAAGTCAAGTTTTCCTCTTGGAAATATTTCAGATGAAAGAGTAAAGGCCTGCTTCGCAGGCCGACACTCTGTACTTGTATTTAGATAACGAGATAACGAGCAATATATATCACTTTTTGCTTAGACATCTTTAATGAATTTCATTTTTATGATATTATATTTCTCATATAGTTTCACTTTATTTTTAATTAAATATTTAAAATGGTCATAGTTTCCTAAATTATTTTTTAACTTGAATAAAAATACATGGAAATTATTTCCATGCATTTTATTCGTTGTTTAATATTATTTCGTTTCTTGCCACAAAAATTCAGGCAATTAAATAATTAAACTGGTATATCGAGAATAAGAAGACTGATATTGATGAAAATTTTCTGCTTAAAGACGTGCATATTTTCAGTTTCAATTAAAATCAAAGTTTACATATGACATGATTGGTTGAGGATTTTTAGAAACCGGTGTTGACTTCGTCACATGAAAATACTTAAAAACAATGAAAGAGCAACATTATTTAGTGACTTCATTCATCAGAAAGACCAATAGCAAACGAGAACAATTTTGCCGAAAAACTGACGCCGGCGAAACAATGGCGCAGGAGTGACATCAGGAAACGTCACACAATAGATGTTCCGAGCGACACTTTTTATAATGCAAGAAAGTTAGATGTATCTGGCAAGGCATCGGCAACAAAGCAAATAATTTACTTTTTTTTTCTTCTATTATTTTTATTTATTTATTTTTAAATTCTCTTTTCCCATGGAAGCAATGCTTGTGATTAATTTTATCAAATACTTATATGATGAAAATTAATTCATGATAAATCTTTACTGAGGTCTTTAAAGTAATTTTGTGAATATTAAATATTACCTTTTATTAAAAATATTATTCATTAATAATTATATAATAAATGCAAAATTAATTATAATATTAAAAATTAAAATATTAAATTTTAGAAAATTTATTAATTTTGAAAAAGATCAAAGATATCTAGACTCAAAAGATAGAAATTTTATTATTTTATTATTATAGAGGCTTTACTCAATGAAATAAGACACATGCTTTGCAAAACATTTGAGAAATTTGTGACAGCTTATAATTTGCATCAATATTAAGCATGGATTTTTTTATAAAAAGAAAATAAATTGAAACTAAAAATCTTACTATTCTTATATTTAAATGTAACCTTAATTTAATTTAAGTTAAACGCACAGAAGAACGTGATATGTGTATATATATTTAATTAATTTTCTTAAATATAAGGAAATTTTATTAAAATTAATTGTCACAGCAGAATTAATATAGATTTTTATAGGTTCAGGAATGTATTTTTTTATTATTTATTTTGAATAAAATAATTTATATGAAGACCAATTAGCTTATAATTTCATTGAAACAGATAGATAAAAATTTTATGATTAATTCATATTCTAAAAACCTTTTATTATATATTAAAATGTTGTATATCAAATCATAAATTACTTGCATGCTTTAAAAATAAAAAGTGTGAAAAAATATAAAGTATCCAAAACTTCTCTTGCATTAACTTAAAATTATTTAAATAAAATTACTCTGAGATTCTTCTGCCTTATTTGTGTGATTTAATAAAAATAATTTACTTAAAATAAAGATAATAAACCTAAAATTTATGGAACGCACAACTCTAGATAATTGAGCACAATGTGACTGGCATTCAAAAAAGAATTAAATATAGACAAATATTTCTTTAGGATCATATCTCTTGATTAGTCCCCAAACATCTCTGTAAGAGTGCTGCAGATTTTCACTATGACTCATTTCTTGATATCAATTGAATTCCAAATCTGAGATTTTCTAATTCATATTTTCTTTATGCAATTTAGCTTTTATTTAAATTTTCTCTTTCTCAAAATGTTATTATTTTTTCTTTCGTTTGTTATAGAAACAAGCAGTTCTTTGCAAAAATCCTTTTCATAATTTGGTTTCTTTAGAATAGGTTGTTTAATCAATACACCATTCAAGACAACTTATACTTTTATAGCTGAAAAAAAAACTAACGAATTCATTTTCTCCTCTTTATCCAAGAATGACATAGTTAACAATCAGGTTATGCCTAATTTAAGTAGTTTTCAACAAAATCCAAAAATTGACCTAATACCTAACTAATGTTAACGATCATATATAAATTTAATATTATATATGATCGTAATACATGATGAATTAATTTTTTATTTTAATAAGATTTTAATTTTAATACAGGATTAATTAATTTCACCAGAGATTTTTTGAAAAAAGAAATAGCTTGCCATTGTATCTTACACACTAAATATGTCAATATTTTTTGAACAATAAAAACATTTGATTTGAAATATTTCTTTTAATATTATATTCAAAAACTTATTATAAAATTTGATTACTTAGTATTATAATTTTTCTTTTCATTCTGGAAATAGAAGGGTTTTAGTAATGTACCATAACATTTATACATAATTGTATAAATGTTTCTTTAACAAAAACAACCAATAAAATGTTACCCTATTTGTATTATACTTTTTTCAAGGTTTCCATTGTTCATTGTCTGAATGCGCTGAAAAGCTAATCATTTGCATATCACAGCACCTTCTTCCTTTCGTATAAATTTCACGTCTGTAGCATGTCGCCTTCTTGGTGTAGCAATTTTAATGGCCAGTAGTGTAGTTTAGTTCTTTTATATGTCTCTGACTGCATACGTTTCAATAAAGATTTATCAAAACCAGCATAATAATTCGTTGAATTTATGTTTGTTAATTGTCTAAAGCATTTAATATGGAATCAATATTCTCAACCATCATTTCTACCAGAACTTTCACAATATCTCTAAGAATAATGATTGAATATTCCTCTAAGAACTATTCAGTAATTGTGTGAATCGATTCCTTTACAAATCCAAAAGTATTCTTTATAAACCTATGTTATTTTCATTATTTTGATAACTGTCTACTTAATAAATTAATATAGAGATTAGGAAATGTACTACCAATAGGTTCTAATTTTATTGTAGAAATTAAAATGAGTATAGCAACATAAATAGGAACAAGTATAGTATCAACTAATATAAATAAAAAAAAAGTAACATATTTATAGATGCAAGATTTAAAAATTTTAATAGAACAAAAAGGTTACACAAAATTTAAATAAATGAGTAAATATAAATAAATTTAAAATTGAAAGTATTAAGAAAAATAATGATTAAATAAAATAAAAAGAAGAACTATTTTATTGTTAACTATTTATAGAAGAGATTAAGCATAAAACCAGCTTAGGACTATTTTATCAATAAATTTGAATGTAGGTTCTATAAATCTAAGGGACTGTAGTTTCCAGGAATTGAATTTCGGAATTTTCAATTATTTACTTAATGATAGATGTTTTATGAAATGTGTGACAACGAGTAGGTTTAAATCTTTTCGTATTATGATTTCTTGCATTGCATTTAAGAAATATTTATTACATTTCAGTCTTGTTCACGTTGACAAAAATTGTCGAAACAATTATAAATTATCCGAAAATAATTTTATTCAGTGTTTAAAAATATATTTTATGAAATGAATAAAATATAATAAAAAAGAAGAGTAAAACCCTTATTTGCCCAGTAGGAAACCAGAGCAATTTTGCCAGAAAATTGACGCCGGCGAAACACCAGCGAAGGAGAGACGTAGGAAAACGTCACGAAATAGGCGTTCCCAGCGACACTTTGTATTCAAGGAAATTAGAAATATGTGGTAAGCCATCAGCAACAAAGCAAATTATTTACTTTTTTCTCTTCTTTTTTTATTAAAAGTTAATCGTTTTTTATTAAATTCTGAAAGTTTGTTAATTTTATGAAATCATGCACTTGGAAGATATCTATGAGACTCAAAAGATAGAAATTATACTGAAAAATAAAAAAAAAATGCTTTACTCAATGAAATAAGCCATATGCTTTGCGAAATATGAGAAATCTGTGAGAGTTATAATCTGTCACATATAATATGAGACAATCAGATTCTTTTACTGTTTGTTTGGAACAAACTATTCAAATATTTAACTTTACAAGCTATTCATAAGTAAAAATTACCAGAGCAGCATAATCTCTCATAAAAACATTTATTTTCAAAAACTGTTATTTCGAATTTAATCAACGAATCTTAGGTTGAGTTGTTTTAATACAATCATAACAGAAAAATATTTAGAAACGTGACAACTGATGCGACGGTATCAATACTAAATATGGATTTTTTATGAAAAGGAAATGAATTGAAATTAAAAATCTATTTTCTTAAATTTAAATGTAAGTTTAAATTAATTTAAGTAAAACGTGCACAGCAATATACATACATTATATATATATATATATATATATATATATATATATATATAAATCAATTCTTTTAAGTATAAAAAATATTTAAAATTAATTATTATTGTAGAAATGTAGATTCAAGAATGCATTATTATATTACTTCTTTTCAATAAAATAATTTATATGAAAAAGCGTGACTTTTTGAATAGTGTTGATAGTTTACTTGTATTTTATTTAAAAACTTATAATTAATATTGCTTGTATTTTATTAAAGTTATTAAAAGCCGCAAATATTAATTTGTAAGATATAATTATATTATATTGCAAGCAAAGATGTAATTCATTGAGTTTGACTAAATTTAATGCATGAAATGTTAAATACACACTAGTTTTGTTAGAGAAGGATAACTTTTAATATTCTCTAAAAAATTATATTTTAAATCTTCATCATATATTTTAAAAATATGTCAAGAAAATACACATTCTGAGTTTCAACATAAATAAATTAAAAAATATATGCATAAATAAATCAAATACTTTGTTAAATACAGAGAGGAGTTTTCATAATTTCTCAAAACTGATATTTTCGCCATTCAAAATGTAAACAAGAAATCAATATGTTGTAAATAAATCTTCATTGGTTTAACAGTATGACATTCCTTATCTACCTCATAGTTTTGTCATGGCCAAATAGGAGTGATTTGCTAGTCTAAACTCTTGTTTGATATTGGCATTAAGCAAGTCTTCCTAGAAATCAAGGCTATGACAGCTGAGAGTCATAAGATTGTTGGCGTCATCATCAGAGGGAGCATCTAAATTTTTGTTGTGTATACTTCGATGTGTTGGTTAGCAGAAATATTTCAGCTAGTAATCTAAATTTTTTGCATCTCAATGTGATTGTTTAAAAAATATACTCATTTTAAACTTGAAGTCAACTGAAATAGGTGAGTTAAATATATGTTTACTTATTAAATTTAACATAAAACCACAATTCGGATGACGATATTTTATGCATAACACCTAACATGACCATTTATTTTTAACTTAAAGCGGAAAATTGCTTTGCTTAGGTTAAATCATAGGTAATCAATGAAAAAAATAACTTTTTTAAAGTTATTTATTCAGCAAAAGTTAGTTGGCTTAAAAGTTACGAATCACAAAATATACATACCCAAAATGTTTAGTTATATTTATCAGAAGAACAAATTTGTTTTAATATAGCTGTTGACGATTTCAAGTAAAAATGACACTCTTGGCACTTTTTTTTTATTCACTTTAATTATAAACATCTCCTTCAGAAATGAAATTTGTAACTGGGTTTTCTCAGATGTTCACAATTTGTAAATAATAGAAAATACTCTTTCTACTTGAGCATTTGTAGCAGGCAAACATAAAATATATTCAATTACAATAGAAAAGTTTTCATGCTGAAGATTGTTGGTGTAAAAGTGTTTGAATACTTCCATCCAACGGTTTTCCATGGAAACATTTAAATTATTCCATTCCGTTACTTGAATTATATTTATATAAGTTAAAATCTTTCTGTTAATGATTATTCTATGAATTTATACCAACCCTATGAACTTTTTAGATTTAACTAAAATTAATTATAAAAATTTACAAACATATTTTTTACAAACATATTTCTAAATTAAATTTAACCTTAAGTTCATTGAAAACAAAGACTTTGTCTATTTAAAAACATTGATATTACATTCTTTTTTTTTTTTTTTTTTTTTTTTTTTTTGAAGATGATTGTAAAAGATTATTATAGCATTAACTGGAGATTTTATTCTTTTCAGGTGGCAAAAAATTGTCTTCCATCATTTTAAAAATAATGATTTAAATGCTAAAATTGTTTGAATATTATAGCAAGATGGCTGTCATTGATACTGAATTAAATAAAATTTGGCTACAGAAAGTATTCCAAAGAAGAATTTGTCATGAAATCGGAAACTCACCAAACAAAAATATAGCACCTTTAAAAATGCTAGCTGGAGAAGGGTTCTATTACTAAATCTAATAAAACAGTTATTTTCTTATAGGAAACCTAAGATCTAGAGTATTCATTAGACAATGAGTGCGAATTACTACAACTCATCTTGTGACGTCATTAATGTTATTATGATTGCTTTTATTGGAATATCGGCAACTCTAATGTAATAGGGACTTTACGATAACTATGTATGAGAGGTTACATAATCGGAATGAAATGAAGTGAAGAAAAAGCGTAAACTTCTACAATGGTAAATATGGTATTGTCTTAAAAAAGTTGTGTTTTGGTAGGTTTAATGATAAGAAAAAATTACTTATGTGATTTGTTTCGTTCTCGTTTAAGGATTACTTTAACATACGTTACAAATATTAAGTAATTTACAATACTTATGTTATAGGTTCAAAGAAATCAATTAAAATTCTATGGAAATTTGTTGTAAGCAACCTCTGAGAAACAATTTAAATTTAAAGATGAGTCGCAAAAATTGTGATGAGGAACCAGCAGAATGTTATTTATGTGGCAAGCTTTGCCGCCCTAAAGAATATAAAAGACACATTCTTAGTCATTCGAAAGCTGATGTTTATGAATGTGTCTATGAAGATTGTGGTATGCGTTACAGTAACAAAGCATCATTGGAAAGGCATGTTAAAATGCATGATGTAACTGATATCTACAAATGTAACGCTGAAGGCTGTGGTAGATGTTATTGGAGCAAAGGTTCTTTGCTTAGACACTTTAAAGCACACGAGAGACCATATTATTGTGACGTGTGCCTTAGAACTTTTGAAAATGAAGAAAAATTGCTTAGGCATCGTAAAACTCACATGAAACTCAGGCCATATGAGTGTGATATATGCTCAAAAAGGTTTCCTTATCCACGAGAACTTAAGAGGCATTACTATGTTCATACCAAAGAAAAACCTCATGCATGCGATATTTGTGGCCGAGCTTTTGCACAAAAAGCGAATTTGAACTCTCATTATCGTACTCATATGCCTAAGAAAAGAAAGACTGGTATTTATGGTGAACCAATAGATGAGGAAAGCAATAGTGGAAATGACTCAGATGATCTTGAGGATGAAAGGCCATTTATTTGTGGGCTCTGTTATAAACGTTTTCATTATAAACATCACCTGATTAGACACCAAGTTGTGCACACAAAAGAAAAGCCTTTTGTGTGCACAGTTTGTAATAAATCCTTTTCTCAAAAGTATCACTTAAAAACACACTATCTTGTGCACAATGGTGAAAAAAAATTTAAATGTGAAGAGTGTGGCAAGTCTTATTATGATAAATGGGTCCTTCATCAACACCGGATTAAGCACCAAGAAAAAAGATTTTTTTGTGACATATGTGATAAGGGATTTTTTTTCCAAGCTGAGCTAGATCGCCATTCTGTTGTTCATACTGGTAAAAAATCTCATATTTGCGACATCTGTCATAAAAGCTTCACTCATGGTGGTCATTTATCTAAACATTATAAACAACATATAAAAATTAAAAAGGAGCAAATGGAAGAGGAGTATCTGGATTCAAATTGAAATGGTTAATATGAATTTGCTTATGTTTAAAATTGATGCTGATTTTATTTTTAATCATTTACTTCATAATTGCAGACATGTTACAGTAATATTCTATACATTGTCTTTGAACTAATAACTTAAATGTATTCAAACAATCTTGAAATATATTTTATTCAATTGTTAAACTCTAATTGTAATTCTACATTTTAATGTATTTTATAAAAATATTAATTAAATATTAAGTATATAATGTTTATTCATGATAAGATATACATGTGAAATAAAATAAGCTTTGAAAATTACTGTTTGTTATAACTTAAGTCTGAAATTTCAAAACAAAAACATTTATGAAAACCTTTTTACGATCCCTTTTTTTAGAACCTAGTTAATATTTTTAAAACTTAAATTTAAGTAGATCAAAATTTTCACATTGAGTAAAAAGTTAAAATTATTTTGCGGACTTATTATGCTACTTTTTAGGAAATGATTTTCTCAATTAATATTTGTTTGCCAAGAAAGAATTTTGATCTAAATGTTACATTTTTATGTTATCTATGTGAAAATCTTAAATATTTTTGTGTATTCCTTGTACAGTTGTATGTTAATTAAAAATATGATAATTTTAAGTGCTATTTATAAATTAGCTGCACATTCAAAGTGCTTAAAAAATCCTAGAAGTTGTAATCTAGAGCAAGCTTTATAAAGTAAATAATAAATTGAATACTAGAAAATAAAAATATATCTTTTTGACTAATCTTCACTTTAGTCCATGTAATTATACATAAAAAAATTAGTGGTATAATACAGTTTCAAGTTTTTTGTTGGTTTTTATTTATGTAACTTATAAATGGCAGCTCATCATTAAAGTGAAGTATGTTATGGCATCTGTTTGGTAAAACATAATATAACTTAATTTGTGCTAAATAGTTTCTTATATTTTTATTGATATAAATTGATAAGTTTTAAAAACGCAAAACATTTTATTATAACTATCCACCTCAGCACAGTCCACCTGGAAAGGTTTTGGTTATTGTGTGCTTAAGCTGTTTGATGTCCTAGATACATTTTCTTAAGGATTTTATCCCTACAAAAACTTATTTGGTTTAAGTTTTCTAGAAAAAAGGTAAATAAAGAATTTAAGGATTCTAAATGGAGTATAATCAAAATCATGATTAAGAATTCAAGAATGAAAACATTTTCAGAATTATTTATGCAAAATTTTTCATTTATAATTTTAATTCTTTTGAAGATATTTCAAAGTTCTTTTTCTTAATAAATTTTAAGATTTTTACTAAATAACTTGGCTTTTGTTATTAATCATAGTGTTATCATTGTTTTGCAAGTAAGTTATATGATAGTTATGTACAGGTATAAAAATTGTTGAAGATTAAATTAGGTGTATATTTCTTTTTTTTGTATTTTTGTTATTGGAGCCGTATTAAGATATCAATAAATCTTCATTATTTGATGGTGAATATAAAGCTTAAAAATATCATTTTCATATCTGTGATAAAAGTTCAAGAGATTACCCTGTTAAAAGGAAAGGATTTCTAATGAATATTTAGCTATTTTAACAAAAAGATTTGCTATTGCTCTGGTCCTTAAAAAAAAAAAAAATGCCTTGTGTATCTTCTGTGCTACACAGTAAAAAGTTTTTTTGCTTATCTTATATACTAAAATTTATTTTCAATGTACACTGTGTATGATTTCAAATATTTTCAGTATTTTTTTTTCTTCTTTTTCCCCCTTTCCTAATAGTAAGTAAAAAGCTATGTTTAACAAGTTAGTTGTTAAAAGTTATGTTTTTATAAGAAAAAGTGGAATTATTTTTCATGGTATATATATTTAATGACTATTTATGTCAAAAATAGTATTACAAAAATTCTATGTGAGAATAGTTACATAGAATGTTTTTTAACAGCTATTACAAACCAATGCCCATTACATTTAAAAAAAATATTGTTAGAATTATGACATTAATTCACAGTATTATTGCCTAGTAATTGGTTACCAATAGTATATAGGATTTTTTTTCCAATGTTCATTTCATTAAAATGTTATTAAACATTTCATAATATAATACAGCTAAATCCTATGAGATGGTAAAATTAAGCCATACTCAATAATAGTAGTACCAGTTCTGTAGGTTACTGCTCCGAAATGGATTTTGGTGATTTTGTAATATAACCAGTGATTTTATAACATGATGATTGCATGCACAAGATTTGTGTGGAGTTATAATAATCCTTGAAGCTTTTGCTATATGTTTTGTTTTATTTTAAATTAATGCTTAAAACGGCTATTTATTTTGTTTTTTTCATGTATGCTTGTATTTGAAGTTGTGATATAGAAAAATCAATATTTCTATTTAACTATTTCAAACACAAAACATTTTTCCATTTTAATATAAAATTTTTTGAAATGATGATTAGGTAAGTACTTTCAGTGTTATTTGATTAAAATTGCTATTGTATATAATAAATTATGTTCCTTATTAAATATTGTGTAGAAACATTTGACATGTATATATTTGGATTTATTGAGGATTATTATTTTTATTAATTTAATACTTGAGTTTTCATAACATTGTATGATATTTAGCTTCATTGCTCACTTATCTTTCATAAATCTTAAAAAGTCTTTGATTGCAATTGAA
This sequence comes from Latrodectus geometricus, assembly GCA_026290005.1. NCBI lineage: Eukaryota > Metazoa > Arthropoda > Arachnida > Araneae > Theridiidae > Latrodectus > Latrodectus geometricus. Next base: position 373 of record JAPDSC010065750.1, on the reverse strand, counting down.
TAGATTTTTTTTTTCATAAAAATATATGTTATTGATTTACATCTATAATGCAGTTATTAATGCCTGCCATGTTTTATATCTGGTGTATTTTTTATTGGTTCTTTTCTTTTGATTAATTAAAATTATATAATTAATAAAATTGATTATATGTATTTTATTGATTGAGTATGAATAATATTGATTTTTAGAAGTATTTTATATTTTTTTGTAATATGTAATCCTAGTAAAACTTGTTATATTAGTTTCTAGTTGTTAGTTTTGTAATATATCTGTTGTAAGTTAATATAAAAATTGGTGCCTGATATCAAAAATAAAACATTGAGATATTCAAAATTTGATTTGCAACGTGATCAGAATTTTGAAAACAGGATAT
>JAPDSC010065745.1:33426-61549 GCA_026290005.1 Latrodectus geometricus | reverse complement strand
AAGACAATTTACAATTTTTAAAATTTTCTCTTAATTTTATTAATTGTAATTTTTTTCAGTTTACAATTAATAAAATTGTCTTTATAAAAAAATGCAACGTATTGTGAATTAAATTGGCTTTTATTTTTTGCAAACATTAGTTTCAATTTTTTTCCTCTACCTTTTTCATATTTCTTTAAATTAATAAATATGTTATTGATATTCGTAAGGTATATCTGCAATAACATATAAACAATTTTAAATAATAGCATTAAATAAACAGAATTTTAATATGCTGAGGTTTGATTTTCTTTTGAGAATTTTTTGCTTTTATAAACTTTAATTTATGTATTTCATGATCACATTTATTTCGTATTTGAAGAAATAAAATTTGTATAATAACCTTAAAACACAGGTACCACTGTTTACATTCAAACTTCCTGCACCTTCATAAGGGTTTCGTGTCTTCCTTATGAAATACGTTAAAATGATCAAGAATGCTTTTAACTTAAATTAATTACAAGATTAATAGTAAGATGTAAAAATAGCACCTATTTTATAAAACTACAGTATTAATGCCATAAAATATCAAAAAATTAAATATGTGAATATTCAGGGAGACAAAAAATGAAAGAAATATTTGAAATGCATTTTTAGATTATATATATTCATTGACATATGTATCATCGACATTTCGCATACTAAAAATAAATTTTATAAATTTAATTTCTTCAGAGAATAATAGTATGTAATTTTCTTTAAACAATTAAGATAGTACGTATAACAATTTAAATTAAAAAAGAAAGAATTAAATAAAAAGCAAACTTTAATATGTGAATTCATACATTACTCTGTGCTAATCAATACACAATTAAATTTATAAAATTTTGAACAGGATTAAATATACAAAATATTAATGAAAGGAGAATTGTTTTAGGTATATGCATTTTTAATCCTTAAATTTATAGAGATAATACTATCAAAATTTGATAATTCTTAACGATATCATACATTTTTACTTGCTATATTACAATATTGCTAAACGTTAATATTTATTATATTAATAAGTTTATATATTAAACTTATTAATAGACTAGATGTTTTCGTTTCTTACAAAACTTCAAAAGATTTTCCTAATCTTCACTAACACATAAATATTATAAATAACAATGGAAAAAATTGTTTCGAAATAATTGTTTAAAAAATCAAAGTACTCAATATTTAGAAAAAAATAATATGTAATGAATCGCAATGAATGGTATAAATGATATAATTTTTGCTAAAATAGTATTACTAAAAAATTGAAAACGTTTTAACATAAAAATTTATATTACTTAAAAATGAATGTTTTTTTACATAACTCACAATAAAAGACATGATATTTTGTAGTATCTCAATTAGTCCTAAATATTTCAAATAACAATTTTAAACTATTGGAAAAATAGATTTAAGAACCAAATTTTAGTAAAACGCATATAATGTTGTTTCATATTATATTGTACAGTGCATGGTATTTAAAAATTTTCATTTTTTAAAAATTTTCAAGTCAAATTATGAAGTAAAATGTTTACCATGAAATAGAAAATTATTCATTTTATTTAAAAATGAAAAAATTTATTTTTCATTTTTTGAAAAAATAAGCTTTGACTGAATTACATTAATTGTTATAAAGAATCAGTTTTTAACATATTATTAATGGATAAAAAACATTTTATTTTTCCTATAAGAATATATACAGTTATAACTAAACATATTTTTATGCATAGTTTTAACTATGTATGAATCAAAACAAAATTGAAATAAATAATTATTTTTTTTAATAATAATGTGATATCAACAAAATAACTTCATAAACTGAATAATTTATAAAAATTTAGTTTAGAAAATTACATACAGTATTATTATTATTATTTATATATACATACATATTTATTATTTTAAGTCGACATATATTATTTTTTATCGATCTTGATATCTTTAAATAAAATATATTAATATATAATGAGATAAGATATTATAATATCAAAAATATGAAAAAGGATATTTAATAATAGTCCATTTAAAAAAAGTGTTAATATTTTAGACATAAAGAAAGTAGGATTTGGAATAGTAGATAATTATAACTAATAATATTGTTAAATAACTTATTACAAATGATGAGAAACATGTTCTTAAAATGTCATCCATATTAAAATCAACAGAATAAATTAAAGACCATTGCAATAGTGCTAAATTATTCCTAGATAAAATGACGAAGATTTCATCATTATAATAAATATTCAGAAAAATATATTTAATCCGCACATAGTTATTTAATCCTAACACAATGCAGAGTTGAAATTCCTTTAAATTTATGCTGTGATGGTTAATCAGATTTAAGTTCTGTTTAATAACATATGTTGTGTGTGATTTTTTTTTTCTTATCTTAAATCATAACATAGTTTGATAAAAATAAATAATTACATTGCAATACTGGTCTTTAATAATTTCATAAACAACTTAAAACTTATTTCAGTTGATCAGAAATTTTGGCAATCTGAACATTTTTCAGTTCTTTTAAATCATGATCAATTATTCTAGGCCATAAGGTCGTAAGAGATCGAAATTGAATATAATTTATGCATTATTTTATTAAAATTTTTTCAATTTTTCTCTGAAGTTTCAGAAGATACATTTTTTTATACTTTAATTTAGTCAAAGATTCCATTTACAGCTATGAATAAAAGCAAAGGAATTAAACATAATAAGTTTAACTTCTCCCAAATTTAGTATATCTAATAAATTTAAATATTGTAATACCTTTTAAGGCTTTTTTAAGCAAATATATTTATAGAAAATTGCTTTAGAACATCATCAAATACATTAAACTGGAAAAACAAGAAAATCTTTAATTGTATAACGAAAAGCAGATTAAATAAGAAGCGATGATGAATTGTAAAAATCTGATGAAATCAAGAGTAAAGAAGTATGTTGAAATAATTAATATGAGAAAGGGAAATCACTACCCAAATTGTACAAATATTTATGTGAGCAGATTTTTATGTATTTTTTTACAAGGAAATGAAAGTAGACTTCTAAAATATATGAGTTATATATTACTTTATGAGTTTATAATACTGATATATTTCTGTGGATAGAGTATTTTATGCAAGAACTATAAAAAATGCTTACAATGTGTATAAAATTATTTTCCATGTGTTTTCTAAGATTTACCGTAAAACTGTGTAAGAAGTATTGTTTTTCTGTGTTTAAATTAATAAACAATAAGTAAATTGAAAGTGTCAATTACCTAGCTATGATAATTCATTAATTGCTGTTATTCAATGGATCTAATTACTAACTTCAGTTCAAAGACAAAATTAAATTTTAATAATAAAAGCGTTTTAAATGTTAAAAAAAGGACTACATGCTTTTAAAACACATTCTTATATAGAATTTATAATTGTGCTGGGAATAGGTATATCAGTTAAAATCTCTTTGTTTAGAGCCTATTGCTAATTTATGTTAACATCCTTGAATTAGAACAATTTATGGAAAAAGTTTTAGTTTTTAGTAAATAGTAATTAAAGTTAATAGAAAAAAATTTGGTTTCTTTACATTAGTAAATTTCCATATATTCTTCAAAGAAAATAACTATCAACCTGTTAACTATGAAATGAAAAACTGTTGATGATTCCCACGGGTGACTATGCGAATCTCATTACATACTCATCATCAGCAATTGCAGTTCCTATTCGCGTTTTCTATAAAACGAGAACACGCAATCAACTATCATCTTCATAATTTTTTTTATTTCCCATGGTCGCCCCTTTCCATCCCTAAAGCTTCCACGGTTTGTCAAACTCGTACGGATCTCTATATCGTCTCTTCTCTATCGCGGTTTCGACTACGTGATGCGCATTTTGCCACGTGACTGGCACGTGGTGCCAACAACAATTGTTACTATTCGCGTGCCAACTATGAATTTTTACGCACCACCCAAACGAAAGAGGAACCCTGTGTGAGAAATAAAACTATTCCCCAATTTTTATGAAACATACTGCTTCCCTCAAAGCAGTGACGTATCTCTCCATAGCCACCTAATAAAAATTTCCCGCCTGGCCGCGTGCGATTGTAACCTTGTCATTGGTTGGTACTCAAGTTACGCAAACCTTCATACATTTTCGGACGAGTTACGATCAATCGATTAGCTCTTTCAATATCAAAAAATATTGGTACTTGAAGTAACCTCATTAAACACTATATTTTGCCAAAATAAAAGGAGCTCTTTTCTGAAGTAGAAAGTGTTTACACGAGATAATAGGTGTTATGTTAAACAACTCCTAGCAGTTTCGCTCAATTAGTGTAAATTAGCTTCATTGTATTGCTGAAAACGCTCATCTAAACTTCAGCTCTTATTACTTCAAGAAATGTGCAATTATCTAGAGACAAAGACGTTTTTCGTATTAAATGGATGCACAAGAAAATATTTGAATTATCTTATTTTATAATATTATTTGCTATTGTCAATGAAATACTATCCGAACACTGACGGAAGAGCTTTTCTTGAGTTTGCGCATTGCCTGAAACGTAGTTTAAACTAAATGAAACATTTCGGACTCTAAAATATATTCACCTTGTTTTCAAGATACTGACTTCTTTCAGAAACTGATAACGATGTTTGCGAACTGCATGATTTCTTTCATTTCTGCTTAGGATAAAGAAATAAAATGTATTTATAATTTTCATGTATTTATTATTTGATCTTACTAAGTGAAACAGATTAAATGAACTAAATAAAAATATTAATTGTTTTTTATGAATTTTATTTGATCTTACTAAAATTAATAATCGATAGTTTTATTTCTCGTTTGAATTTTATGAGGTAAGATTCGAAATTTTTCGTACTTCGTAGTAAGTAACACCATTAAGACTGCGTGTGGACTGCTTCTCACTTTTTGGTATTACTCGATAATCTAAGTTTATAAGAGTTCCAGAGTCAAGAATCTGCAACCTGAAAAAGAAATTAAAAGTACGTAAACAAACAAAAAGATTTATTTCTAAAAGTGCCGGAAAAACCTCAAGTATATTTCACTTCCAGGAAGAAGGACTACCGGAAGTTAGACCGGAGGTACGTACGATACAATTGCTACCGAAGTCAAAAACTATTTTGTTTGGATCAGAAATGATGTACGACGGATCCGACGTGTGCCGATACGAAGACCAACAACGGGAATACCGAGCAGAACCGGTTGATGAACCAGTAAAAGAAACTGTTGGTCTTGTGGAAGTAACGCGCACATTATATGGGGGAGTAGAGGGTACATCAAATGGAAGTGTGATTTTGGAAAGATGTCAAACTGAAAGATGTGAAGAACCAACTAAAGATAAATCTTCAGATTGGTCAGATGTGAATATCTGCCCGAAAATTGAAGGAAATCAACTCGCAATTCCACAGCAAGAAATCAGTCCTCAATCATATGAAGAGAGAACTGATATAAGAGGTAAATAGTAGTCCAGTTTGCAAAAAAGTATCGAAATTTTTTATTTAATTATCAAGCCTTAAAAAAATAACAGTTTCACTTTTCGAAATGATATGCTAATACTAAATATAACAAAAAAATTCAGAAGGCAGTTTTATTAACAATATTTTAGCATGAACCTACAATAAATGCGTAATTTTTAAAATAATTACTCATTTTATTAATCCTAACTAAGCATTAAATTTATAATGAATTATATTCATGTGAATATTAAAATTTTAAGCAAACCAATGTTTTAAACATATCAATACTAATGCCATTACTTTTTTAATTTCCCATCTTTAATTTCATTCGACTGCATTTGATTATGTAAATTATTATTTTGAATAAGCCAATTTATAACAACAATAACGATTTTTCAAATAATTCAGCTTTAATTGTGACATTGAGTTTTTATTTGTATTATATGTTGCTGTTACTAGAAAATGAGTGATCAAGCTTAGTATTTAAAAATAGCAGTTGATATTTTGAAAAAAATGCAATGCATTTATTTTAAGCACTCATTAAACTTCAAAATTTCATTTACAATTTAATTACTGCTGTAAGTTCAAATGAAAATTTTAATATCAAATTTTAATTATAAAAAACAAATATGCATTAAGCATTTTTGTTAAGCGTTCTTAAAGCAAAGTAAATGTTATAAAATTGCTACAATGTAAATCTTATTTGACCTTAAGATTTCCCCTAATGATATTTTTAAGCTAAAATTAGTAATTTGTAAAATACTCATTTATAATTTTATTAAATATACTTCCCTAAATTTTTTTACAGTTAATTACATAGTTTATTGGTTTTATTTAACTGATTAATTTAAATAGATTAATTATTATGCGAATTGTTAAATTTAGTTAAGTTTAATGTATAGTTAATAAAATTTAATTAAGTGAATAAATTAAATTTTTGTAAAATTTAATTTTATTGCAGTTTGTTTTACAAATGTTTGTTTCATTTATTTTTGTTGAATGCTAAGCTGCTTTTTATTTTTCATTGGTTATAATTCTCTATCTTTTTCGCAAATCAATGGGTATCAAAAATAATAATTAGTAATTTTTCTAATCATTATTATTCTTCAAAAATACTTTCTATGAAAATAGAAACATCATATTTCCGTATCTCTGAATTTTCCTTAAATATTAATTATATTATCTTTAATTAAAATAAATTGAATTTTATATTAAAGAAGATTTAAATAAATTCATTTCAAAGTTAATTTCTTCATATTATTTTAGCATTAAATTATTATTTCAAGTTACTATTTTTTATACTTCGCATAAGATTCTTAAGAAATTTATTTTAATTTAAAATTTTCTTAATAATTTATAAAGATTGCATTAAAACCATTCTTAAAAATATTGTTTATTTTTTATATCTGATATTTTTTGCATTTCTTTATAGGAAAAAGCTTTCATTAAAATTTTATTACTTTAAAGACTACTTTAATTAAAATCAAAAAAAAATATTTTTTTAATTAGGAACTACTTGTAAATAGTCTTAAGAAATATGACCATTGCATAAAATAATCACGTTATTTGCCCTATAAAACGATGTAAATTGTTTTTAAATAATAGCATGCTGTACATGTAAGTATAATAAATTAATTAGGACCTATTTTAAACAACAGAACAATATCTCTCACGTAAGTAAATTACTAAAATAGAAACTAATAAATTCTAAAATGAGTTTCACATTAAATTGTTATTTACGTAATATGTTGTAATCCATTTCAGATAAAATGCAGTTCAGATCTAAGTGAAAATATGACAAGACGTCTATGATTCAGAAAAAAATTCATGATTTTTTTACATACTTTATTATTAATATAAATGATAATTTAAAAATTGAAATCAAAATTTTAAATATCATCAGATTTATTATTTATTGCATTCTATTTATTAAATCTACTTGATTTCTTAAAAAAATATTTTTAATTAAAAATTTATTATTTAATAAGCAAACTTTAAGAACATATCTCATATTTTTCTAACTTTTAAACATGTTATATAAAGAGAAATACATATTCTATTAAAATTAAAATAACAAACTGAGAACTAAATAAAATTTTCTATGCTTATTAATTGGTTTTTAAAATCAGTAAAATATTTAAAAAAGGAATGATCAGGAATGATGTCAACTGTGATAATGCGTGACATAATATTGAAACTGTGATTAAAATATTAAAACAAGAGAATGTTACTGAAAAATATTTCTTGTCATTTAATGTCCACATGCATGAACTTTTTATCTTCCTATAATTAGAGAACGAAAATTTTTTCCTTTATATCTGACAAATATTATCATTTTATTTGTCATTATATATCAAAGTCTAAATCATTTCCCATATAAATTATCGTGCAAAACATTTAACTTCAAATATAATATTTACAAAAATTAGTTGATATTTTTATATGGTTAGATTCTTTAAATCTGCATTACTTTTTATATTTAATGAAACGAATATTTGAATATTTACTGGTATATTTTAATGTTTTCCAACTTTTCTGTGTTTAAATAAATAGGTTTCAAATTAAAAAATAATGCATTCTTTAATTCTAATTTAATATTTCTAATTTTTTAAAAGTGATTACAATATATCAATAAAAATAAAATTGAATAGTGTATGCATGAAAATTAATTTATTCATCATTTGTAGACATTAAAAAATATTTTATATAATAAAACATTGTTTTCATGCATACATTTTGTATTGAAATTTTTCTTTAAATATTACTAGAAAGCTTAAAGAAACTTTCAAAACCTAATTTCATAATATAATCACTTTAACCAAATTCAGTTAAAGTGATTATATTATGACTTTAGGTATGTACAGAAACACATAATAAAAATATTGATAAACCCGATTTGATAGTTAATCAGTACTTTGAAAGATTATATACAAATATATAATTATATATTTCCCCAAAAGTATTTATAACAACATATGGATTCGATAAATGTTTAGATGAAACTCATCAAATTGTATTCTTTTAAAATTGTATTAAATATTTAAACGTACGAAACTTCAATCAAATTTTGTATTCTGAAGTTTCGTACGTTGAAAAGGTCCGAACATTCAAAAATATATGTCAGTTATGTTATTTTTTTTAATTCAATTATTTCGAATTTAATTATAAATCATAAATTGTTTTATGCAAAGTGTTAAGGAAATTTTTTATTTAACATTATAAATTATCTCTTTGATACTATGATAGTAGTATCAAAGAGATAAATTAATATATATATTAATTTTAAAAAAACATTGATATAAACAAAGCATAACCTTCTTGAATTAAATTAGATATAATTTAAAATTAAATTTATCCAGACTCGGTTTCTTGTCACAAAAACCCTAAATATCCCAGTCATTCCTAAACTATTATTTTAAATATGTAATTTGTTTTTTAGTAAGAACTCAAATATACTTAAACTTAAACTTAATCTTTAAACTTTTAACTTATAACCGCTGAAACAGAATAATTCAATTTTGAAATAAAACTGAATGAAGAAAATATTTTTTAAAGATTTTAAATTTTAAATATTTTGAACCATTTGTGTAAAGAATGACTGAGGAAAAATAATTTCAGTCTGATTATTGTCATAACTTCCGACTGCAGTTAAATTTTAGTTTAAACTTTTTTTAATTTTGTGTAAATTTAGATATTTATTTTTGAATTAATTTTAAAAAAATACACGTATAAAATTTATTATATTTGGCGATCTTAGTACATTTTTTAGCTTAAACTTTATTCAGTACCTTTCAAATTCTGTTTATATCAATAACTAGTAACAAAAATATGTATATTTTTGCCTTTTCTCATTATTCTTGTATAAAGTATAAAATGATAATATAAAATGATCTATAAAATAAGTATAAAATAATATAAACTGTGATATTCACTGAATCCATAAAAATGCTTATTTCCGATTTAATGAAATTTGAGAATTTAATAAACAATAAAGATGAATAAAATAAACAATAAAGATGATAAAATAAGGAATATATTTTATATTTCAAAGGAAATAAAATCGGTATCTTATTATGAAATATCATAATATATATTAAACGTTTGTTTATTTTCAATCAAAATAACTTCTTATTAATATTTTTCTTTCTCATAACTGTCTGCTAAAGCTAATAACTAAATAAGCACGAAATTATGCAGATATTTTAAAATTAAAATAACTGGATTAAATGCCTTAAATGATATTTACTAATAGGAATTTGTGATAAGACATATTTGACGAAATAAAAAGAGTCAAGCTAACAATTTTTTAAGTTCATCTAAAATTGATGCATAAACTAAAATTATAAATTCATTTAACAAAAATATGATAAAAGAAACTTATTTATATTCTGAAAATAATGTTTTTGCTGTATGATGGATATAATTATGGAAACAAACATTGTAGTGAGAAACAGCTGTAAATTTTTAATAAAAAAAACTCATTAATTACAATACCATTTAAGTTATTTTACCTTTATCTGAAAAAATTTTAATTATTTTTACTTCAATATACTGAACTACGTCTTACTTCTATGTCTTACTGAACACTGTCTTACATTCTATGTTTAATATATTGAAATTTTAAAGACTATTATAAGTTTTAAAAGTTAAAAAATATTCATCTAAATAAATTATTTGAAAATTTTCTATGAGCTTGTTGTAGAAAATTTTATTTGATTTCTTCATAATATTTTTTCACACGTAATTTCATTTACTATGTAAAAATATGTATGACTATATTTTTCTCAATATTTTTTAAAATTTCTGTATTTATTACTATTTGAATATGTTAACTGTTTTTATATAATAAATTTTATAGAATAAAAATTAATGATATAAATTCAATTGGTTACTGACATAAATTATATAAAATCTAATGCATATCAAACAATGTAAAGGAAGATTTTTTAAAGTATTAAAATAAATTGAAACGTAAAAAATTAAAGCATACATTTTTTGCTAAATGTTGGAGATTTTCAAGGTATATGATTTATTTTCCTTTTTGACGTACGATTACTCTTAAACAGAATTATAATAAACACTTCAGTTGCAAAAGAGAAAGTTAGAAAATTATGAAGGAAAAATTATGTGGAAAATAAGTCATCTTCTCCTTGAATGATTAATCAATGTACTGAAAATTATGTTTGAAAAATGTCAGCCTAATCAGGATAACAATATTAGAGTTTCTGAAAAATGATCTTGTCAAAATAAGCTAATGATGGAATTAAGTAGGAACTGCAAATTTTAATAATTAGTTTTCTTGAAACGAAATGTGTAGTAGTTAAATTTTTAAAAAAGATTTTTTAGAGTAAAAACAGTTTTAAAATTTAGAGCATGTACTATTTGGAATTAGTATAATTATATTTTAAAAGTTTACCGAATATATTTCATTTTATAGTAATTTATTTACATTGAAATTCAAAGTGTTTTAAAATTAAATACATTTTTAATAAAATTAAATTTTAAATAAAAAATGTAAAGCCTATTTATAAGCAATTCTCATCAATAAGTTCTACATAAATTCAATACTTTTATACCGGCGTTTAAAAAGTATCAAATTAAACATAAAATAAAAAGCAATATATTATTCTCATAGTTTAAATATCTTTTAAGACTGGTTGTTACTGAAACTACTCTAATGATAAAAGTATTACTTTGTTGTAATTAGAAACAAACTTATCGTGGTAAAATTTCTAATAAATTTAATAGAATGTATAATTGTAAAGTTTTTATGTTAAATTAGTATATTCATAATTTAAAATTGTTAAATAAAGATAGGAGTGAGAATATGGAACATTATTATTTGTATTTTTAGCAAGGCTCACCTTTGAATTATTGAAAAACCATTTACTTTTCAATTGTTGAAAACTGAAGTAATTTTTCTTGAATATTGTTTTTATCAAATGAATCTCGAGAATGAATGTTTTATGTCAAATAAGATTATAATTTAATTTGCAGTTTTATTTCGAATTCTTAAAAAGTGAATTATATAATGATTTTTTTTTAACTCATTTTGTACTTTATTATACAATTACGGTAAAAAGATATAATTATCATGCCAGATTATTTAAATCGTATCGTTTCAGATTTAATTTAAATAATTATATTAAATTTGAAAAATAATGTAATTTACACAATTTTATTAAAAGATACTTTTGCATAGTTTTTTTATCTTTGAAATAACTGTTAAAACTGTGATTTCACAGATTAGTATAATCATAATTATTGACAATATCTTCAAATCTGAATTAATGGATTTAAAACTTATGTAAAGGTTATTGTGAATTTATGATAAACATAAACTTACATTTGAAATATTTATAAAAATAACAATATTTAATTTTTTGTTTTTTCAATCACTTCTTATAGATTATAGAAACATCAGTTCAGATCTTCGACTTTCAGAAGCTCAGCAAGCCCAAGATCTAAAGTATGGGGATTTCACAGAATCAAAAAATATTTACAGTTCTATATTATCTACCAGAGATCCTTACCTTGGATACAATAGCCAACTATTTCAGTATCCGAATGAGTTCATGGTTTCACAAGGTGATGGACTCAGCTACCAAGGCACAAAAATTCACTGTGTCCAATCTAACTCTGAAATCTATCGTCCAGTAGCAACCCAATTGAGGCCAGATAATGTTCTTGGATCAGGCTTTTCAGATCCTAAGCAATACTCCTATGGTAAGTGGTATTTTTTAAGTTTTTTAATCTCTTATAGAAAATATGATCAAACTAGTGTGATTTTATAAACTACTGTGGTTTGAAAATAATTTTATTGAGAGAGACTTTAATAGTAGAAATTTTTAAAGTTTTCGAGGAAAAAATATTAATTTTATTTTAAGGATATGTTCAACTTGCTGCTATAAGCATTAATACATTAAACAAACATATTAAATCACATATACAATATTTAAAATAACTTTAACATCATTAGACACCAAACTAAATGATTAATTAATCATTTTAAAGACAGTGACTTTCCTGTCATTTTCATTTTAAAATACGTAGAGAGAAAGTAAGGAATCGCATATAATATTGAAGTAATGCGTAGTTTTTATAACTACAGAAGGGCCACCCAAGCATTTAAGTTCTTACAAGAATCCCCAAAACACTTACTTTCACTTTAAATATACTTTAACTTCGAATTTACATTCTAATTTATAAACTGCTTTAAGCTTTTAATTTATAATTCATAATTTTATAAATTATTATTCGCAACCATACCTTTAATACAATTTAATAAATAGGTTTTAATTTGATAGCACTGATACTTTTTTAATATATTTGTTTTTTACCTTTTTTTAGTATAGATTTGTGTTCACTCCTTTTATTAACTATTTACTTTAATTTTGGCATAAATATTTTTCTGCACCTTTCCTTTAAAACAAACATTCTTCGCGGGAATTGCAGTAAGTTTTAGACATTTGTTTTTTGTGCTTGAAAAAAAAATGTTTAATTTGCATAGCTGACCATCTCTCACTTGTTAAAACCGTGGTCCTTATGCCTTTATCTATTTATGTTGTATAATTTCTTGTCAATGATTTTTATTGTTCTTCATGTTATATCGTATTTCATTTATATTGGGATATCTCTATTAACTGATTTTGTGCTGTTTATTTTGCCAATAATATTAGTCAGTATAGCATTTTATTAATTCTATAGACTTTAACGTGCTTATTTATTGTTTTATACAGTATTTAGTGCTTCATATTTGATTAAATATAAATATATATATATACACTGCTGGCCACCGTAAATGCAACACCCTGAAGGAAGCATGCAAATAACATGAAATTTATAACATGCATTAGCGAAGATGAGATATGCAAATGATAAATTTCTTTCAGGTGTTTTGAAGTGGTGCTACAGGCGCGCATGATGTGTGTCTGTGGCGCCACTTCAAAGCGGTATTTAAGGCTTGGAGATTTCAACAATTTCAAGCTTAGGAATTGTGTTTTTCTTGTGGATTTAAAAAAAACGATCAATTATGCCTCTTAGAAAACAGCGATCATTTTTTGATCAAGCATCTGAGTTAGACAGTGGAAGGATATTGGCCTACCGAAATTGTGGATTATTTTTCAGGGAAATCGGTAGTCGTATTGGATGAAACCAAATAACTGTAATGCGGATATGTGATCGTTGGATGCAGGATTGTAGTACGGACCAACCTGTTTGATCGCATCCACGTCAGTGCACAAATTCTCGTGATGACAGGCAAATTGTGCACACGGCAGTGACGAAGCGCTCAGTCACATCACGAGCAACAGCACAACACATTCAGTCTGTAAAGCATCATTCAGTCAGTTTTTGCACGAACCATTTGACGCCATTTGCAGCCGAGTGGTTTGTCCACAAGACGTCCATTGCTTCGTCTACCCTTGACGCAGAGCCACAGACGTCTCCTCTGCTAATGATGCGATGAAAAAAAGTTGTGGATAGCAAAATGGAAAGAAATTGTCTTATTGACGAGTCACGCTTCTGTCTGCAATACCACGATGGTCGCATTTGAGTCTGGAGACACCATCGGGAGAGAATGCTGTTATGCTTCGCCATACTAGTCCTGCACCGAGTATCATGGTATGGGGTGGTATTGGATATCACTCTCACACTCTTCTAGTACGCATTGCCGGTACTTTAAACAGCCAGCGCTACATATCCAAACTGTTGAAGCTAGTAGTTGTCCATCTTTACCTTCAGGGTTTGTCCACAGCCGTATTTCAACAGTAAGCACTCATTGACCAAAGGTTCTTCATCAGTCGCCAGATTGAATTGCTTTCCTGGCCAGCTTGCTCTCCAGATTTTTCGCCGATAGAAAACATACGGTCCATGGTTGCTCAATAAGTGACCCTGGTTAAATCCCCAACTTCTACACTAGATCAACTTTGGCAACTGGTGGAGGAAACTTGGTCTGCTGTACTCCAAGAACACATCCAAAGTCTCTTTGAATCAATGCCAAGGAGTGTAGCATCGGTGATCTCCAACAATGGCAGCAACTGGTTTTGTGAGGAACTACACTTCACAGAAATCTATAAATTTAATTATTTGATACTTGGTCAACATGTTATCTGCAAGATAAATTTTGTTGTGATATCTCTTGTTTTTCTTTGTGTTGCAGTTTGGGTGGGCAGCAGTGTATATGTATAAATTATATATTTGCATCAATTTAACAGTTAAAAATATTTAATTTTTTAAGCAAATTCCAGCAACTCAGGGTAAATTGATTTTTCAATTTCAAAAGTGACTATTATAAATTAAAACGTTCTTTGTGCAAAGTTTCTTATAACGATCTTCTAATAATGTCATAAGTACTTTCAATAAACTTTTACTATCAATTATATATAGTCGTAAATAAAGTCAGTTTTAAGGTTCAATTCAAAACATGATAAGCTTTATTTTTCCATGAAAAGTTTAATACCACTAAATTATAGTGAAACAATTACTAATAATGCAATGACTTATTTTTAAACAAACACACGTATTTCTGTCATTATTACAAAAAAGTTGTTGCAGTTAAATAAATATTTCTTACACTTCTTACAGTTAAACAAATTTTTATTCCCAGTAAAGCAAATAATTTTCTAATATCGATTTGATAATTGCAAATTAGTAAAAACATGACGAATGACTTGGAAATTTACGAAATTAGTTATGAATAAGATTTTCTTTGCTAAAGAAAATAAAAAGAGTGTTTATTCTCTCTTTCTCACTCTCTCTCTCTCTCTCTCTCTCTCTCTTTCTCTCTCTCTCTCGGGGTTAACAAACAGTATTAAATTTGAATACGTTACTAAGTAAGTTTAATTTAAAGCATGTATTTTTTATATAGATAGCATTATTCAAAAGAAATGTTTAAAAAATATGCACTTATTTTGAAACGTGTTTCAAACTTTATGAAAAATATATTTTTTTAACTAAACGAAATTTTTTTGAAATATTCTCTATTATTGTGAATAAATATTTCAATTACACATAATAGGTTGTTATAAAAATAGCTTTAAGAGAATTAAATCTAATGCAAATGTAATTTTTAGTGTCTTTATCTCATCCTCAGCTCATCATGACATCATCAGCTTTATAGTGTCAAATTTTAAGTATATTAAATTTTTATCTAACTATCTGAACATGAACATTTTTCAAACTGAAAATTACATAAATTAAATCATAAAATTTTTTTTACTTCACTTTGTTGAAAAATTTTCAGAAAACAACAAACATTGAACATCTATAGCTTATCTTTATTACACGTGGTTCTATGTTGTATGTCAGATAATGTTATTCATATTTATTGCTTATATTTAATAAATGTTGGATATTTGAAACTTTAATTAGTTTAATTAAAAGTTAAGATTTCTGGATAAGTATGAAAAAAATTTGATTAATATAAAATTTATATGCTTTCCTTAAAATCTTTTTGTTTTACATAAAATAAATCAGCCTTTTGTATCAAATTTTAATGTCTTTAAAATAATTTTATTATTATTGCTGATGCATATACCATTTCTATGCAAGCTTTTTAATTAAAACAACAGTTATTTTTAAATTGTATTTTGACCATTGGATTTAAAACTTTTGAATTATTTATGATTTAATATAATTGTTTTTGATATATAAATTTTTCGAATGTATTGTAAAAAGGAGTTCTCAAAATATAAAAATGTGTAAGAAAACAAAAAATACTAATTATTTAAATTTTTAAAATTACTTAAAAAATTAAAATATGTTTTATAGTAAGTAATTCAGGTAGTTTTTGAAAAGAATTTTTTTGTAAGAAGAGTTATTGTGTGAAACATTAAATTTCTTTGCATTATTTCATTCGGCAATTTTGTAAACTATAGGAAATCTTTTAAAATTTTAAACATAAAGTTAGAACATAAATTTATAAGTTTTGCAGTCACTTTAATGTTCATCACACGATTACAATATCACTGATGATGATATTGAATCAGTGATTGAATCTTGTGATTGAATCTTGATTGTGATCAGTGATTGAATCTTGATCTTGTGAACCAGATATTGAATCAGTGATGATATTGAATCAGTGAAATTTTACAAAATATCACTGATTTTGTAAAATTCACATGAAAATAAAATGAAATTAAATCATATTTTATAGATCATCTGATTTCGATTTCTTGTAAAAAAATCAGCAAACTTTACTATTGCATAAATTTTCAATATTTAACTAAATTATATTCAAATAGTAATTTATTTAGCATATCATAATACCAGGCTGTTATAATAGTTGATTTTTCATTGAAATTAATGTATCTGCCGTCTTATATCAATTTGGAAAAATTCTAAGAAATAGATTTATTTGTTATGACAAATGCGATAAGTTAAAGTTATGTTTATTTTTAAATGTTAGAATCTTCCCTAAAAATATACCACAAGATTTCACAAAATTAGAAAACGTGACTAATGTTTATCTGACTATTTATGATCATTATGATTTGTCTTGCTTCCATGAATCAAATAATATTTCTTTGTATATCGATGTATTGAAGTACAGGTAAAGTCAGGAAGTAAGCGGAAAAGTTTGATCATAAAACGGAAGCTTATCGTCTCCTGAACGCTCATTGGCAAATCAACCAACGGAAAAAGTTATTTCCACGTTGCTTTTTTTTAAAAAAAAATATCGAGTGATCTTGCACAA
The DNA here is from genome assembly GCA_026290005.1 of Latrodectus geometricus. Taxonomy (NCBI): domain Eukaryota; kingdom Metazoa; phylum Arthropoda; class Arachnida; order Araneae; family Theridiidae; genus Latrodectus; species Latrodectus geometricus. The sequence goes on along the minus strand of JAPDSC010065745.1, from coordinate 44,390 downwards.
ATATGTTCTACTTTCAAAATATCATTCAGATTTATGAAACTACAATTAATTGCAACACCTGTTTACCGTTAAATTCTAGAAATGTGTAGCTTTCACAGTACAGAAATGCATTGATTTTTAAGATGATTTTTTTCAAGAAGGAAGTGATGCAAGAAACTAACTTTTTGCATATAATACAAAATGTAATGTGAAAAAACAAAAAATATGTTGTATAATATTATACAAGGCATTTGCAACCACGAATTTTGCAATCATTGGTTTCATAAAAAGATTAGAAAACTCATATCTAAGAGAGAATCACTTTCTTGTTATTTCATACCTTAAACTAAAAATTTATTTAACACTTAAACTCAAATGTATTATAAAAAGTACTGACTATCAATATTTTCCGTTTAAAATCCTAACATATTTTTGGTTGAAATGGAAATAGTATATTGTTAACCTATAATAATCAAATTGTGAATTATAGTCATTTTATAAGACTGCTGAATATCACTTGCACATGTATTAGTTGTGCAATTTGGTTTTGTTATATTATCTATACCACTTCAATTAGAGTCTTTGAATGCTATTGAATAGCATAGCACAAATATGATTGCAGAATTTTCGCATTAATTATTTTTTCTGTTTTCTCATAAATTTATATTTGACAGTCTTAATTGTTCAATGAATAAAAAATCAAAGCAAAGAAAACAATTCAACTTCTTCAAAATATATTTGATTTAATGCAAGGAATTCATTCACAAAATTCTTGTTACACCTAAATTTTATGTTAGTTTTGTTGATAGATTTAGATAGAATTTTAGAAATCTATATTTCGTCATTTGTTTTATTTTGAATATAATTTTCAATTTAAAGTTAATTACATTTGAATTCTTTAAATTAAGAAATAAAAAAATGAATTTAAAGTACAATGTGCATTAATTCTATTCTTGCATAAAGTATTCGAAACAATTATGATATTTTTGAAATTTAAAGTGATTTTCAGCTTCAAATAATTTTAAAAAATTAATGATTTTATTTTCTATTTTTTAAACTTTTATGGTACAAATAATTTCAATGTAACAATAAATAAATAACATTTGCGTCTCTCTTAAATGAAAATGTTATAAATGAGAAAACAAAATATGTCATCCTAACTTTAAAATAGTTCTTAAAATAATCATCCAATGTATATTTATGTTTAAGAAAAATTTATAGTTTTTGTTGCATAATTGTTTATTAATTTATTTCATATAATACGAGAGTTTTTTACAAATACTTAAACTTTTTATTCTAAAATAATTCTAAAATTTGATGCCAAATTTATCAATAAATTAGAGGAAGTAACACATTATCTAATGGTTAGGGATAGTACTTTTATTGATATTGTCATAAGATTTAATTTCAATTTTAAACTGTTAACAATGCTTATAAATCAGAAATGAAATCAAATTTTATTTTATTATAAAATTATATTAATAAAATTATTTTATTAATATAATTTTTTAAGAATTTATTAACTATAAGAAAAGTTTTAATGCAATTATTTGATTAATAAAAAAGTTATAAAGCATTACTTTTATTTACTTTTTCTCACAAAAAACATTATAATACATTTATATTAACAGTTAAATTTAAATTGACATTTTAAAAGCTCTTGATTTTCTATGCACCAAAAGTATAAAATTTATATAATAAACAAACAATAAATTAATTAATAGATAAAATATGTATACTATAATTAACAGTAAATAAATGGGGAAAATATGTCAATATCTACATTATTAAGATTTTGGAACGAATTTAAGCCTCGCGTTATTTTAAGTTTAAGCTTCTTGTCATTGCTAAAGGATTTAAAAAATATGGTATTATTTTATTATTATTAATTTTTATTATTATTATTTTATTATTATAAATTTATTATTAATATAGTATTACTTATAACTGATCATTATAAAAGCTAGAACTTATATACTTAAGCTTAGGTTAAGACTAAATTAAGACCTATTTAAAGAAACAAAAATAAAAATATTTCCCATCAACATAAGAGCAAGTATAGTCATGTATATTTTAATAAGATCTTATTTTAATTAATAATTGAAATCTTGTTTTAATTAATCCATTTACAAAAATATACTAAAATCATCATTGAAAAAATTTAAAACAGGATATTTAATCACCTCCTTTTTATAACTAACAGCTTTGCTTTATTTGTGATAACGACATAAAATTGAATAGATATACTCTACCAGGTATGCTTTGCTTAAGGACTGACGCCATTCCTTAAAAAGGGATCAGTATTTCATTAATATCAGTATTTTATCAATAATTAAATGTTCAAATGCCCTGTTTATTTAAATTAAAGATTATTAAATAAGTTGAGATAAAATACTAAACTTTTTTAAGCAACAATAGTGTAACTTCTAAAAGTTGAATTACAAGTCAAAGAAAATGTATCTTAAACATTATTCTTGTTAAAAAATAACGTCATAAAATCATTAGTAATGCTCATGTCGCATAAACACAAGATGACTTTTTTTTTTCTTTTCTTTGAGAATGCGGTATCAAGTTATTTGAATTTCAAGAGACAGCAAAACTAGTCACAATTATAGATGGCGGAAACGCATCCGGAAAAGCTTGACCTCTTAAGCTGTTATCCGGCCACTTATACTTCCGGACAGCGTAAGTCTGCCAGTTCCGGAAACCGTATTTCCGATGCCTCACAGTTGTAATGATTGGTGACATTTTGCTTACCATAATGTATATAAAATAGTCATCAATATTTAATAATTTTGTAATCCTTTGAGATTGTACACTGCATAGCTATTCAAATGCAGTTTTAAGGACTTTCATTTTCTTTAAATTTTAATAAAACACTGGGGATTTTTGTAAAGTAAAAATTAAGGAATGATTTAGCTGGTTCTTAAAATAATCTGCTCGGTATAATGAATAAATTCTGTTTCTCTTTCTCTTATATTATTCTTTCTTCATACGATTTTTATGCCATAATTAAAACTTTTTATGGCATTTTTGAGCAAACATTTTAAAGAATACTTTAATTTATTTTATTATTTATTATTACATGATTTAAATAATATTTAAATTATGTAATGTACAAAAATGTACAAATTTGTGTGTATTTAAGTTGTTGCTACTTTTATTACTATTTTACTATAATTTTCCCTTTTTCTACAAACTTAATTATCAATGCTGTGAGAAATGTTTTATATAAATTCTAAAACTAATTCTTTTGTGGAGAAGTTAGTTTTAAGTTTTACAGATTGGATTTATTTATAAATTCGTAAAGCTTTGTTTAACTTAACTGAACAACTTTATACAGTCATTTGAACTTAATATTCTGAAATAAGACAGAGTTACTTTTATTAAAATATTACATATTTTAAATTTTGTGAACAATTACATAAAAGAAATCCTCCGTAGCTCTATTTTAAGACTCTCAGTACTATAGATTTTAATGAAGTGTTTATTAGATTCTAAGGCTATAGATATAAATGCAATTAGTATATATATATATAAGTTTTACATAGCTTTTATGTTTTATGTTGATTGTCCCAATAATTTATGTCACTATTAAAATATTGGAAAATATTAATAGCGACATAAATTATTGGAACATTGTAATAATGTACTATCTAATTTTAGTTGAATAATTTCTCAAAGTTAAAAGATATTTTTTTTTCATTTCAATTTCTTTACTTCAAATTTTTTATTGCATATAAGTTGTTCTTGACTTTATTTATTCATTTATTTTAATTTGTTGCTTCAAATCTCAGTTTGCATTTAAAGTACTATTATGAGATCTCTCAAAAATAGTGCTTCTCTTTAGTTCTGTGTATTTATATCAAAGATGCAACTAAAATCTTCTCTAGATATTAATATGATCCTAAAAGTAATTTTGTAATTAAAAAATACCAAAATGCTAATTTCATAAGTTTTCATTTCTTACTGATAAAAGCAGTGTTAATCAAAAGCACATGATGATTGGTTACTAAACCATGAACAATATATCATAAAAATATTAAAAACTCCTTTCAATATTTAAATATATTTCTTTTATAAAATTTATGAATTTTTCTTTTTTGTATAAAAAACCCCAGAGGCTAAAATACAATTCTACAGAACTAGTGTTTTGATTAAAACACATCATATACATGAACATTAAATAAAAGAAGTTTCATTATAAAGCAATAAAAGAGATAATCTTGTTTGTATATTTATAAACCCTTTACTTCTGAACATTTCTTACGTGCTAAACAATTTCTAAAGAAATTTTAGCAGACTTTTTTGAGCAAATAATTTAATCGTTTAATGTATTATTCAAGAATACTGAGTAAATAAATTAAGTTTTTGTAATTTGCAAGAGATAATTTTGCAAAGATATATGCACAGAAAAACAAGAAAGAAAAATTCATATTTTTACTCATATATCGAAACTGGAATAAGTAATGAATTTTTAGCTTAATAATCTGATCAGATTTTTATGCTTATGGAAAAAAATTTGCCTTTTTCTTTTTTTATATACCTCATTTCAATTTGATAAATAGTTTTATTTTATATAAGTACATAAAATATGATATAAAAGAAATTAAAATCTTCTGCTAAAATTAATAAAAGTAAACTATGAAAATTGTGATGTTTTTTGAAGAACCGAATAAAAGAAGAACTTGTGTAAAAGAATTTCCTTCTGGTAAAAATTGATATATTTTTTAGTTTCATTTTATCAAAAAAAAGCGTCCTTACAACATAAATAAATATACATGAATTAATGTTTACGTTTATTAATTCCTTTATTCTTTGAGTAATTGTATCCATACGTATCTCTCATTTTTAAACAAGAGAAAATTTAACCTTCTTTTTTCTATGACAATGTTAAAAGAGGAGAAAATTTCACAAGCCTCTATTCTTAAAGTGTGTACAATTCCAGATTGGTGTGCGTCGCAGCATAAGCAACTTCACAGTGTGTTCAAATCTACATGAATTACAGATTAAATTGATTACAAATGTTATCAACAAAGTGTTGAAATTAAACATTCTTTTTATATTAAATTAGCTAAAGACCAATATCTGTTTTTATATTTATTTATTTTTTGCAAGTGAGTGCTCATTAGACTGAGGTCTACAATTTACAGTGGATTTCGAACCCCTAAAAACACCCTAGCCCAAAGTGGGACTCGAGTTACGAATTTTTAAACTAAAAGTCAAGAGTTAACTATTTGTTGCCAGTTCGACCGAATGTCCTGATGTAAGCTTCATATTATTCTGTGTAGCTTTTCTACGGTTCAAACTCCGGAAAAAGATTCAGTAGGAAAGAAAATATAATAAGGATTTTATTTGTATAGACTTATTATACAAAATTCTTATTCTTTATTTTTCTACCGAATAGTGATGGGAATTTCCATTACATGAAAAAGTGTAAAAAATTTAAAATATGTGAAAAATTCCATTCGAATATGATTGGAATATTTTTTCAATTATTTTAGTTTGAGTTTTCCCTTTTAATTTTAAATTCAGTTTTAACTTTAAGTTAAATTTCATTAGTTTACATGCTTCTAATATGAATCTCTTATATTTTTTACAATTTGCAAAGTATTTTGTATTTTTAATAAAAAAAGTTCAGTTAATTTTTAACATATATTTTTAAAGATATATATTAAAGATTAACTGTGATATTTTTAACTTATATTTTTCCCTTTTATAATCGTTTATCTAAGTATTTCAATTAAAATTATAAAGTATATTAGAGCAAATGTTGTGAACAAGAAAGCTGTTTGAAAATTTTTTAATTAACTTTTATATTTATATATAAAATTGATTTAAAATCTTTCTGTTTATGAAACTGTTGCCAAATCAAATATATTTTCATAAATTTTAGTCATGAAACAACTGCAGGAAAATTGATTCCCTCTTTTTATATCCTCTAGCTATGAAATATCAATCGTCGAAATACTTGAAACTCACTGAAATTTAAAAAAAAAATTATTTAAAGACACTTTACACGATTAGCTCAAACTAGAGTTAGCCGACACAGCAAAATGAGAAAAGCTTTTTAATAGTCCCGGCACAGAAGGATAAGTTCTTTTTTTAGAAAAATTTTGGGATCCTCCATCTAGGGTGAATTAATACATATCACAGCACGTGCCAAAGTAGAGAGGTTTTAGAATATGAACTGCTGTATCTCACCGCAGAAGATGATCACATTGTCATGCGCAGGAGATGAAAGGGATAAGGGTTTTTTTCTGCTACTGAATGGGATAAGAGTTTCTATTTTCATCTGCTGAATTAGCCAACAATAAAAATCGTTTAAATTAGTATAAAAATATTTTTATATCCATGGTTGTCATTTATAAATTAACTGTGATTGTCTATGATAAATTAACTATGATTCTCTATAAGTTATCTATGATTGTCGTATGAAATTAACTAAAATCGCTTATAAATTAACTATGATTGGTTAGACTGATTATTATTTATGATTGCCATTTATAAATAAAAATATTTTTTGTTGTTGCCAGAAAAACTTTTGTAAAGTGCAATTATTGACAGAAACTCTGCACAATTTATTTACTATATTGCAATAGATAATTTATAAATATTGAAGGAAAATAGTTACAAATATTCTAAATGTTTTTCTTTTATTAAATGATGCAATATTTATTTCCTTTTACACTTTTCTGTGGACATCTTAAAGCTGTGGTAAAGCATTATAAAATCAATTGTGTAAAAACCAATAAAATTTTTCATATATAGTGAGCCATATTCACGTTTTACAAAGGAGGAATATCGAAAAACATTTCTGCAGAAGGCAGATCCGTAACATAGATCTGACACTATTCAACATTAAGTACATCAGTTTCTTGTCTGAAATAGAATCGGACATTTTTAGCACAATTAAGTTCTGTCCTACCTCTAGGATATGGTGAGTCTAGTATTCGTCTCCTTACAATATATATAAAGATTTAAAAATTGCATTATATAATTAATAAATTTCCTTATTCAAATAATTAGGGTAGTCTACACGGGAATGAATTATTTTGAATTTGAAATATTCAAGAAAAGTATCGAAAAATTCAAGTTCACTTAAAAAACGTGTTAATAATTTTGGAACTGCTAAGCTAAATTTAAATCAAAAATTTTAGTGTTCTTCAATGAAAAATGAACTTAAGGTTCAAATAGTTCTAATTCTGATTTTACACTGTTCTCCAGAATATTAGTAAACAATATTAGTTTTACAATTGATTAAATTAATTAAAAATTACTTTACATAATTTCAAATTTATCATAAAATTTTTAAATTTTAAATTTTGGAAGTATTTTATGCTTATTTGTTTCTTGAAGGTATATATAATCTCTTTGATTAATTACTTTTGAATAATATTTTCTCATAAGATTCTTCCTTTTATAAGTAAACTAAGTCCTATGAAGGCTTCACAAAGTATAGTATATTTTGTAATATTTCAATATGAAGGGAAACATGAGTAATAAAATATGTTTTACTTTATTTTCATTTCGTAGGAATACTTTCATAAACAGAAAAATTATATTACCTTAAATGTAATAACTAGAACCACATAAATTTTGTAAAAAAGTTATGATTATACTAATAATTTATCTTTTTTTTTATTTACTTTATTTCAATGATAAAAGATCAAGTGTTTAGATTATTTTTAAATTAAATAGATTTTAAATGTATTTGTGCATTTTAACTGTCAATTTTTCTTCTAATTTTAAATTTAGATCCGATACCTGACATTTATAATGTTTTGACACACAAGAAATGCTTAAAACCTATAGTACCACATTAACAATGTATAACTGAAATATAATTTAAAGAATCACAGTGCGATGAATTCAATATTATAACTAACAAATTGTTTTGAAATTTATAGAATTATGAGTTTCCATACATTTCTAGAAAGCTATCTCTCTGAAGATGTAGTGTTTGGTTTTATTTTTAAAAAACATGTTTACAAAGATTTTTTATTGCCCGCATTCTTGCATCTATTTTTTTTTCCTGTATGCCTTTTCCATCATCAATCAGTAAGATACTACTTAATTTCAATCAGTTAGATACTACTGAAACTTATAGATATCATTGTTACTGAGTACTTTGGAAAAATTATTCTCTTCTTGGACTCATGTTCTTAAAAACATTTCTTCCCTTCACTCAAATATTGCAATAAGAAGAGAAAGATAAGATTTCTGATGGAAAATGTTTCAATCTCGCGGTTAAAAGAAAAAAGCAAATATGATTGTGTTCAAGCAAAGCATTTATTGCATTGATTAGATGCATGTTAACTAAATGCGACATGGCCTACACGACTTAATTTATTGAAGATGTTTCAAGAGAAAAGATCACATTAAATGTATACTGAGGTACTTAACGATGGTTCAAAGTTGCAAGGCACTTGCTCTAGATCTTTGAGTATATCTAAGAACTTTTCATTAAATTTTATTGATTATGTGAATAGATAAATATGAATTCAATAATTATTATAATTTTATTTGAATAATAAATTAATTTAGGCACATTTTGTTTGAGCTAAGCAATTTACCATTTGTTTGAAATATTTTTTTTCTAAATGTTTACTTTACTGTAATAAAGTTTACAAATGTGATTACTGTTATAAAATTTCTCTGAAAATGAGAGTAAACATTTAGTATTCAATAAGCAAAAAATATATCAAATCATTGCAAAAAAAAAATATTAAAAATGAGATTATTTTTTAGAAAAAGGAAGTGAATTAGCCAGTTTAAAACGGTGGCATTATATTCCTCTTTAAGGATTAACTAATCTGCCATTTAAAAAGAAAGAAAAAACTGAAGTCGTCTAAAATATAATTTTTATGACTGGGTAAAAAATTATCCCATGTTTATATTCCGATTCCAGATTCAAAGGATCCATTTGAGTAAATGATACGACACGTGATCATTCTGAGTACTTCGCAGTGATCAGAGACCTCCACACGAGCCAGGAACCATGACCTACAATAGAGAGTCCACGTGACAGCGTCACGCGAGCGATGATCCCACTCTATGCAGAGTGTTTTGTTGTAACAAAACGCTTCTTCGTCCTCCCAAAATATGGGGGTGGTTATGAATGCCAAATCGCACGGAAAACGACAGAGAATGATTGTGTACTGGAGGCCTTCCCAGCTACAGTCATGGTTATTATACAGTCTATTGTCTGCCATTTTTTTCATAGGAGAAAGGGGTAGATAAAATCAATAAAAAAAAAAAAAGATTCCGTTTCGAAAAAGTTGCTTTGACTTGTTATATGTTGTTGAGTATAAATTTTGATAGAAATCTGAATTAAAATCTTATTTATTAAATTAAATTTCTTTTTAAAACTAGAATTATTATGTGTTATTAAATTAGTTAAGTTATTTTATTTTAACTTGACATTTTAATCATGCATTTGTTATACTAGAATTAATACCAATAACTAAAGATTTTTTTATGTAAGTTTGCTTTAATCTTTGATAAACAGTATTATTTAAATTATTACAAATAGTTAATGCATGATTATTTTAATCAATTTCATCTTATTATTCCCGGATAATCTAAATATGCTATATCGACGAGTGTTGTGTTAATACTGACAAGAACTGTTAAATGTAGATTATTTTATTTCAAATAACTTGTTAATTTTCATAGACATAAGTTTCTATTTAAACGCATGCAAATGGGATCTAGTTTAAATTCTTGTTTTACGAAAAAATTGCTTAAAAATACTCGAAATAATTTTTAAAGGACATTTAAAGATGCTTATATATAACTACAGATTAAATTAGTTTAAAGTAAATCCCAGAGCCTACAATGTATATTTGATGTTACAAATTTATCTTTCTCTTCTTAAAATAAATTTTAAAAAAATAAATTATTAAAGGGATTGATAAAATGAATTACAAAGGGATTGACTTTTAGATTGCACTGAATTATTTCTATTGCTGGAATTGTCTAGAAATCTACGGACTGTGTAGGCGAACGTTATGAGCTTTCACAATTCACTCACTAAATTAAAATGCTAGATAACTAACGATGTTTGACTGTTTTCAATGAAATATGGAAAAAAAATATGAAATATAGATCTATTTAAAACGTTTTTTCCCATCAACAGACACTATTTCTATAAAATTAATGATCTGGATAATTTATATATACTAAATTCAAACGTTTCTCCTTTTCATACAATCTTCTACACCAATCTTTAAAGTAATGTCTCTTTAATAGCTTAGGCACTTTTTACTGATTAAATATTAATGTGCTTTAACTGGCGTGTACACATACTGGTAAGGTAGAAATTGACAATATCTTAGACCAAGTTTACTTTGCTTCAAAGGGAACTTGCCTTTGTCTATTTTAGCCAACAATAGCCATCGTCTGCCTACTTTATCATTTAGGTAAGGTAGACAGGAAGTTTACATCTCGTTAAAATTTTCACATTAACTTCTCACAAATAACCTGTAATGAGCAATATTGTCAAACATTTGCTTTGATGTATATATATATATATATATATATATATATATATATATAGATAGAGAGAGAGAGAGAGAGAGAGAGAGAGATGTGATTTCTTCATGAAATGTTAAGTTGCAAATATTGTTTAGTTAAAATAAGCTGATTAATATCCTACTAAAGTCTATTTTACGAGAAAATCTTATATTCATCAAAAATACTAGAAGAAAAATGTAGTCTTACTGTCGATTTGAATACAATAAAACTGCATAAAGGCATTTTTTTAAATAATAATTTAGGTTATAGTTTGTCTCTCGGAAGTGGGCCAGATCTGAAATGATTGAATTTTAAAATTGTTTTATTTTAAATTCTCAGATCTGTTTAAATTTTAGAATTGTTCATGTCAACAATTTATTAAATTTAAAAATAAGATGTTGTATCATCATTCTTCTACATATTGTTTGTTAACACATCAACATTGCTTCCTTTTTTATTCCCATTTT
>JAPDSC010065745.1:13086-23426 GCA_026290005.1 Latrodectus geometricus | reverse complement strand
CAAAATGATATTTTAAGTAAAAAATCTTAGTTTTCTTTGTAATGGGAGCATGAGAAAAACAAACTCAAAGATTCAACATAACTACCAGTTTCAGTTGTCAAAAATATTATTTGTATAAATGTATCGTATACCGTTTTCATACATTTTTTACTAAATTGAGTAATATGTCGTGATTAATTAGTTTCAATTCATACCTTTAAATAATTAATATTTTTAAATGAAATTTAAAAAATAAAATATAAACAAATTTTTTAAAAAAGAACCTCACAATATTAATCCATAGGGATTATTTAAGGAAAAATTTTGACTACTTCATGGCCTCCCCACCCTTTTCACTTAAGTTTCAGGTTCGTGTAAAAAAGTCCAACCAATTGCGATTCTTCCTTTCAGTGACGTCAAAAATGCAACGATTCAATTGGTTCCCTCATCAAAGTGCTCCGCCAAATCTGCGTTACAGGAACGAGCAAGTAATCTGAGTTGTCATTTAAAACTTCCATGAGTCGAAATTAACAATTTGGAAATTGTACTTGTTTCGAAATCTAATAAAATATTTTCATCTGCTTGGCTCTTAAAGAATTTTTGAAATTTTACATTCCATTTTGCATATGAAATTTTGCTTTATAATATCAAATTATTTAATTAATAAAAAAAGAACTGAATTCTTAGAATGCCAAGTTTAAATTTATTTAAAAAATTTTAATAATTGATGAATGGTAATATATTTAATTTTCTGACATCATGTTATTCACAGGTAAGTTTTTACATTTTCTGTGTATATATATATATATATATACAGTCGCTTTTTTGAGATTTTACTTATGTTATATTATTCTATGACTGATTTTATTTCATCAATTATATCATAAAAAAACGTTCTGTAAATATGATTAAAATAGTGTTTTTATTAATTAATGAATTTTTCAATTAATTAGGTATTACTATAGATTAAAATTAGATAATTTATTTAAAATTATTATTAAATAGGATCAATAAAATAAAAATATTACATAAATGAAGACTTTCAATTAATTAATATACATTTTTAATTAATTTGGCAAAATTAGTAATTAATTAAAATAAATATGATAATTTAATTTATTTAATAGTACCACTAATTGTATTTTAGAAAATCAATTCACAATGATAAATTAACAAAATGAATATTAGATTTTCCTCATTAAACACTTTATTACAAATATTCTTATTACACAAACAAAAGTAGAATCTTAGACTGATAATATTTTACATATAAAAACCAATAAAAAAATATTTCGTATAATATTAGATAAATACTTATTTCTACTAAATTTTCTGAATATATTCAGATTAACTAATTTTTAGTTATTACATTGAATTAATCTTAATAAAATTAATTAATTTTTTTTTTCTTTCTAAGAAACTTCTGCTGTAACTATAAACTTTTGCGATTCGTTATTCATTATTAATATTATTCCTAATGCTAAAAGTGTAATCCTTAATAAATTTTTAATTTGTAAACTTTAATTTATATTCTTAAAATGAATTAACTTTTAAATTTTTCCTAATAAGAAACTTCATTTATAATGAAAAATATATTTTATGATTATTTACTAAATATTTTGTACATTTAAATAAATATTTTACGGAATTATATATAGAACTATCAAATATATGCAATAATTATTTTGGCCATATATATTTGCAAAATAACTATCCAAAGAAATAATATTTTCTAAGAATTATCATTAAAATTCTAAATTAAAGTACATGAAATGAATAATTTAGCCCTAACATTTTAAGAATTTTTATATCATTTATTCTTTCACATTATCAATTATCTTGATGAAATGTTATATAAAGCTATACGTAATTACTGGTTAAAAATTTTAATTAATTTTTGAGTGAATTAAAATGAGAATTTTACATATTTATTTTACACTTTAAATTGCATAATATATATATATAGAAATATATATTTAAAAAATAGTTTATGATTGCAACGTAGGGAGAACCTAAAATTTGAAGATTTGTTTGAATGATTATATATCTATACTTTTATTTTTTTTTTTCGTTAAATTTTTATTGTTTTTTGCTTTTAAATTCTTGCGAAATTAAAAATAAAAATTTCATTTCGAGATCAGAACATAATCTCAAAATGAAATTCATTAAATTCATCATAATTGGCTGAAAACAAGTTACTCAATCACTTAAAATAAGGAAATTTTCTAAATTTTAGCAACAGCGACTTATGATTGATATTAGGGCAATCAATAAAAAATAATTCATTTCATAAAATAAGAATATTTAATAAATATTTATTTTCAGTTTTGACTATAAAATACTTTCCCATTTCACTGGCACAGGTAATAATATCGCCAAATAGTAGTAACAACCAAAACAAAATATCACCATTAGCAGATTTTACAGTCATTGCAAAAAAACAAGAGAAATTGAAATAGCAAACAACCTTCTTAAAGCTGGTGTATCTATCGAATTAATAGCTGAATCTAATAGTCAACGAATTAATAGTCAACTTTTTGTCCTCTTACAAACATTTTAAATATAATGGGAGAATATTTATGCCTTCAAAATAAATTTTATCAACTGACAGTTATTATTTCTTTAGCTGTTCACTACTAGTCGCTTAAAAAAAGTGACAACACGACGAGATTCGCGCCAGCGAAATGGAATACTACCAATTATAATTACTAATTTGGTAAAATTTTTATTCGCAAAGATACAATTGACAGATCTGCATGTGAAATCTATGGGTAAAACAGCATTTATATGCACTATGTATGCTATATTCTATTCATCAAGTTAAGCCGAAAATTTTGGTCATTTAGATTACATTAAATTGAATGAGTATACCCTAAAAACCTTTTGGTACATATGAACATGCAAATCAGTTTCTATCAGCTATACTGATTACTAATTTAATAAAACAAATGTTTTAACCTTAAATTAAATAGAATCATCCATATGAGTAAAATTTATTTATCGATTTATATTGAAATAATACGCTAGTTCATCTCTCAGTTGATGATTAAAATATTGTTAATCACTTAAATGGTTAACAATTTCAATAATGATGAATATATTGGTTTTCCATTAAAATTTCTTTAAACTTAAATCTAAAAATAGATTTCTCCTTTATTGCATATTTAAATTAGTACTACATTAATTCCATTGGTAAAAGGCATCTTTATATGACACTCTATATATTAATTACTGAAATGTCCTAAAATTGACTATAAGAAAATAATCCAAGTATAAAAGAGCAATTATCCTAGCAATGCTTTTTTCTGCACGAAATAAATTGCTTGATTTGCAAGAGCAAATTTTGTACTAATTAAGTAAATTCAATTATATTCTCCTTTGAGTGCAAATTTCATTTGTATAACATTAAATATATATGGCAGTTTTCAAAAACTTCTAGTAATCTAACTCTTAAGTAGTTTAGTCCTACATAGTGCCCAATTATTCCTATGGAAAATATCGAAGAAAATCAAAGCTTCGGAAATATTTGGGATTTTAATGTGATAACGTTTAAGATTCAGCTTTTCTCTAAAATTAGTATTTATAATATCGACTTTTATGTAAACTATCACACACAATTCCTAAAAATAATATTTTTACTTAATCAAAAAAGTCATATTTCAAGTATTCATTTGAATTTCATATTTAATTATGAATGAGGAATATCATAATTCTATTCTTTTTCAGATATTGTTATGCTTCTTAATGAACTGAAAATACTAAGTAAAGTACTCAATCACATAAATTTAAAAAATAAATTTAGTTTTGAAACACGATTTTTCAAACAACCAAAAAGCATAAAATTTTGTAGAATCTAGCCGTTTTTTTCTTTTGTTCAAATATTTCTTTTTACACAAATTTACATTTTCTTAAATATTTAAATAAAAATATATTTTATTAAAATAATGATATAAGAAAGCTTACTTTTTTAAAAAAATTAATAAATTTTGATCTGTCATTAATTTTTATTTTTCCAGAATTTGAAAATTATACTTGAAACAATAAATTTTAGTACATTATACCACAGCATAAACATAATTTTCATCATAACACTGTTTTTAATACATAGCTTAATTTATCTTTGGCTTGGAGAGTTTAGAAACAATTAAACATTTCTCTTACGTCTATACAAGAGAAGAAGACAAATAATAGACCATTTAAATAAAATTGTTTTCGAAATTTTATCGGAGTAAAAAAAAAAAAAAAATACTGACTAAAATATTTTTATTTCAATTCTATGAAAAAATATACTTTATGTTTAATTTTATACATAAAAATTAATAAAATTTGCAGAATAAGAGATTGACATTTTTAGCATTATTGCGGTATTTTAAATAAAATGTGTTTGAAAGTACACATACACCTTATTTTACATTAGTATATTAAGAAAAAATATAAATATAATTAAGAATTAAAAATTCCTATGTCTTTAATATAAATTACAAAGGAACAAAAATTTTATAACATACGGCTTGTTCATAAAATTTGTTAAATATTAATAAAAATCATATAGGAATAGATTGCTTCTAAAATACAGATTTATGCAAATAAAACTATTTATTTTTAGTATATTTTTGAAGTGAAATAGGCATACCATCATTTAAAATTCTGTACAATAACGTATAGTGATTAGCAAATTTTTTTATTATATAAAAATTAAATAACAAATAAGAAATTAGCTTTCTTAAAAGAGAAAAAAAAATTTTTTTGAAGACATTAAAATATATATTTTGCTAATTAATGCTTCCTTTTCCTTTCAATAATTAAATTTATTCACTTTTCTTAAAAAAAAAAATATTGGTCATTTTTAGGTATAATATAGTGTAACATTTTACTTGGAAAATGACTTATAATCTAATTGGCTCCAATATAAAAAATTAATTTAAACTTGAACTTTTGTTGCTTAGTTAAGTTTTTATTTAACTATAGAACTTTTTTGTTATATTTTAATTTTTTCTTATTTCAGAAAGTTCCTACAAAACAGCATGGACTGCCCCCTCAAACACTCAAGCTCAAGGTAAAAACTACATTTTAAATATATTTACAGATAAGAAACTTATGAATCATAAACATTATGGAAAGCAATAAGTAAAAGATATGAAATGTTTACAGAGGAAGAAACCTTATATAACTAGAAGAATAAATTTACAGAACTTTGATATAAATACTTTCATATCAAGACATAAAAGATATAATGGCTTTAAAAAATTACTTAATATGATCAACAAATTAATTTATCAAAATATTTACATTTTATAACTTCAGTATTTGTGCATATATATGTGTGATATCTATATTAAATACATATATTTTATAACTCCAGTACATTAAATAACACTTCCTTTATTTTTAAAAGTATTTTTTAAATATCCAGGAAATAATTTTGTATTTAATTTAATTTACATTTATCATCAAGACACGAAAAATAGCAATTTTTTACTAATTTAAAAAGTAACTGATTGAATCATTGCTGAATATTTTTAAGTAAGTTTAAATTTACATCTGAGCAATGAAAGCTAAATGAATAATTTCTTAATTATTTACAGTTCTCTAACGCTTTAAATAAATTTAGTATATTCTATTGATAATTAACCTTAATTGAACATACTATAACTAAAGTAAGAAATGAAATTACACAAAAAAATTATTTTTTGTAATTATAAATATATGAGGGTATTAATGAGTTTTAACATCAACATTAAAACTCAATTCAACAAAGATTATACATAGTTTTTAATATATTTATTTAAAAACCACTATATTTTGAATACGTTCACTAACGAGATTTTAAAACTATCTTTTTAAATATATTTTTACAGAAATGCTTTAAAATGCAATAACTCTATATATATTATAACTAACATAATAATGTCAATTCCGATATTTAATAATTCATTTAAAATGAACCAACCATTAAAACACAGTTTGAAGTTTCTCGTATTACAGTTTACTGCTCTGTATAATCAAGATTTATTTCAATAAAAGACAATTTGAAACCAAATCCACCATATATATTTTAAATAATATTCATTAACCTTCTGAGGACCTTCTTTATAAAAAAGATTGTAAAACCTGTAAAAGCTTCATTGCTTATACTCGTGGTTAAAGGTAAATAAAGTATCAAGGGATTGCTGATAACAAACAATAAAATTTTGCGCTAAATTTAATAATTTGGTCAAAAGCTAACATAGATGCTCTAAGCTAATCAGTAAATATGGAACAGAATGTATGTATAGAAAAGAGAGGAATGCTATGTAATGTTTACATGAATTGATGCATTATCTGTAAGAACAAAAGGCCTTATTATTTAATGTATTGGTATTTATTCCACTAATTATTTGAGTACTTTTTTTTTATTTGCCCAAGTAATCTATACAGAAATAAAAAATGTGGCACATCACCGTTAATAAGAATAAATAATATAATATAATAATTAATACACAATGATAAAAAATTTATTTAAAAGGATATCATTAATTTCTCATTGATTTCTTAATGAGAAATTAAGAAAAAGAAAAATCAAAGAAATATTCTTTTTTGAAATCTATTTAAATCATATTATCTAATTTATTTAACCATTAAACATTAATTTAATTTGATTTCCAAAGATAAAATGTAAAATCCTTTGACTAATAATAACAATAAATTGGGTAATAATAATTTTTAAATATAATTTAAATTTTCCTAGTTGTTTCTTTTTAAGAATATGTATTAAAGGACTTTTATATTTTAATAGCAACCATTATTATTTTAAAATATGAAAATTATTATCATAAATTTACACAAAACCCCTTTACGAGACAATTAAAAGCCACCAATTAAATAAATAAAAATCCATATTTTAGATTAATTTCAATATCACTAGACTGTAAAAATATTTTTTAATGTGTTATTTATCAACACTTTTTAAAAGTTTACTTTTATTTACTTTGTTTGATACATACGGAGACTTTCTAAATTTTTTTAGACTTTCTAAAGAATGTTTTACATGTAAGTCAAAAATTTACTTTTCACTTTAATAATGATAATAAACGTGTTTTTAAATTAAATATTTTGAATCTAATTAGTTTATAAACAAATTTTTAATATTTGGTTATACACATAAATTACTTCTCTACTTGGCAAAACTAAATCATTATTTTTTTTCTATTTCAGATCCGTATCAAATGTTTGGTGCAACTAGTTCCAGACTTGCAAATTCAGGTAAGCATCGTAGTTTAATCATCATCATAAACCTAAAAATAATGTATGTCTGAGTAAAAAACTTCCTTGATTTATAAGACTTAGGCTTTAATCCTTTATAGAACCAGTGAATAAAAGTTGATGAGAACTTTTATTGCAACTGATGAAATATTTAGGATTTCTTCAGACACATTAAGACCAATAATTAGCAAAATTAGTCCACTCATATCAATTTATTCTCTAAAACAATTAATTTGTCAATCTATAGATTATAATATGGTTTCTAAATAATACATGCATACATATATTTTAATTTAAATACATCATTATATAAACGGAATATCACTCTAAGCTAGAACAGTCAGCCTTCATTTCAATTATCTGTAGATTCTATTTCCTACTCGGACATAGATTATTTCAGTAATTGGAAATTCACTCAAAGCAGCAAGTTTAAGTTGAACTAGCCTTTAGGGGGATATATTGATAATAGATCTATAAATTTGCAAGTTTTTAAATAAATTAATTATAAGCATGAAGTTTATAAGTAATAGAAATTTGCTGTATGCTATTATCTATTAAATTTAGAAATTTATAAGTATAAAATGTCATTGCATGTATAAGTAAATTGAACATCTTATAACTTAATAAAATCATAATCAATAGTCAATGTATTTTTAAACGTTAAAAACTGAAAAAAGTTTAGAATAAAAGTTTTTTTTATAAATTTTATTATGTAATTTTTATTTTTATTACATACTTTTTTATAGTTTTTTTCTTAGAAAAGTAATGAAATTAAACTTTATCGAATCTGAGCGGATATGTCTTTTTGGTTCTCAAATTCAACAAATTATTCAAATACCTATTATTTTTATACTGCGATAAAAACTTATTAAAAAAATATGTTATTAAATTACACGTGAAAGAGATAGAGAGAAATATTTTTTAAATACTTATGAAATGAAACCATAATTTAAGAACGTTTACATAATTTAAGAACGAATAAAAGGAAATTAAATAATGAAACTAACAAATAAAACGTACATTAAACGTAATTATAATTATTAATTGTTTATTTTTAATTAAGAAAAATAAAGCTAAATATATTGATAGAATAAAAATTCTCGTTTAATTATATACATTCTAAATAATGCAAATATTCATTTCGAAAATATTTGAAGTATAGTTATCAATTAAGAACAAATATTAATAGATTCATATACAAGAACAAAATTTCTGGATTCTCCATGTAATAATATTAGGACCTTACGTTAAATGAACATCGTACATGAATTACATTTTTAATGAACCTTTTTATATTTTTGTATCAATCAATAATTTTATATACTTAAAGTGTATCAATCAACAATTTTATGTACTTAAGGTGTATCAATTAACATTTTGATTTACATAAAAAAAAAATTTAAATATCTTTTATCTATAGATAAAAAAATATTTTTATATACAATCTGATTAAAGATAACAATATTTTAATAAAAAAGAAGTAAGGGAATTTAAGATTATAGAAAATTTCAAAATTTGTGAAATGTAAGGACTTAAGTTTCTCATTCTTTAGTTGCTAATAATTACTCAAAGTTATATTCGTTATTTAGCATCCATATAATATGCATTAATACAATATAAACTAGGGATGAAAGTTATAAAAAAATTAAAATTTTATATGTTCCATTATTATATGCCCCAATACTTTACCAAATATTTTTTTAACGTTTACGAAACTTTAGCATTTAGCAATGCAATTTTTTAAAATTTTATGTTATGCTCTCTTTTACATCAAAGAAACTTGTTAAGTAATTACATTTTTAACAGAGATAAAATTATGAAACAGGCATTTTTCAAATTTAATTTATTTTCAACTTATAAAATTGTTAAATATTTTTATTGTTTTATATTAAAAGTATATTAAATGTCATTAATAGGAATTTCATGAATGAAACCCGCGCGCATTTATTATTCAAATATATATATAAACTCTAAAATGTATAAAAATCCAATTTATATTAGTTTATAGGTTAAATATTTACGACTGATTTGATCAATATGATTGAAAATAATAAAAAAAAGTACCTTAAATTTCTAGATAACTCTGAATCTAATATTTATTGATACATTTTAAATTTTGAACCGCTTTTATCTGATTAAAAATTTCTTTATTTGAAAGAACTTAAATTCTATTTATTTTTCTATATTTTTCTCCAAATTCTACAAAAATAAAGTTCAAATTTGAATTTTTAAATTTTAAAACTAAATATGAAGTTATTTTAAACTTTATAAAAATATTTAAGCATTTGAATACAACAAATATA
Source organism: Latrodectus geometricus (assembly GCA_026290005.1). Lineage (NCBI taxonomy): Eukaryota > Metazoa > Arthropoda > Arachnida > Araneae > Theridiidae > Latrodectus > Latrodectus geometricus. The sequence continues at coordinate 13,902 of JAPDSC010065745.1, read as the reverse complement.
GCAATATAATTCCGAATATTTTTATCAGAATAGAATTTTAGGTAATATTATAGCTCCAAGATACTCAGAAAATTATTTATTAAGATTTTTATTTTTTAAAAATGTAAAAAGAGGAAATAATTGGATAATGAGCTTAATTTGAAATTTTTATAACTTTCCTGTACACTTTATTAAAAAAATAAAGGAATTCTTAACAATAGAAATAAAAATATCACCTTTCCTATCATATAGTTTACAAATATTGAAATAAATATTAATTTTTGTATCAATTAAAGAATTAGATAGAAATATTACGAAATAAATAATAATTGTCACCAAAAAATATTTTTTTAATTACATTCTGAATAAACAAATAATTTTTGATGTCAATAATTTGCTCTGAAAAAAAGGTAATTTATTAATTTTAAAATATGTGTAAAATAACTTATAATAACTTTCTTTTTAATTTCTTTACAAAAATTTCATTGTTCAGAATAATTCTCAATAAAAAAATGGTCCGGAAGAAGAATAGTGAACTAAAAGAATTTAACTTTTATTTAAAAAAAGTAGGGAATGAAGAAAGTTTATTTCTCAGTTACTATTTACCTGATAAATTAAATTAATAAAAATTTGTATTACTTTCAAGAACATATTTATCAATTTTTTTATTTTTTAGAAATGAAATTGACCATATTATGTATGAAATAAAAAAATGTACTCTTCTAAATTGAAAAAATATTTTAAGCACAAAAACTCATTTCCCATCCCCGAAGTTAGTTCGTTTTATTATTTGTTTTAATCTCTGAATGTGTTTAATACTTTATGATATGTAGTTGC
>JAPDSC010065745.1:0-12986 GCA_026290005.1 Latrodectus geometricus | reverse complement strand
TATGCGTGTGTATATAAGCATTAATACGTTTTAGCAATAAATATTTGCTTAGTAAATAATGTGGTAAAAAAAATTATTATTTCAATAATTTAGTTATTATTACCATGATTTACAATCCTAGATACATTATTTTTTTATTACATACATTATTTTTACTATGATTTGCAAATCATTTATTAAATGTAATTTTCTGATTCTGAAAATCTACACTGGAATATGGAGATCTAGTTTTCAATTACATCCCAAATAGAATTTTAAATTAAATATTTTAATAACAATTTAAAACATACTTTAATGACAATTTGGAAAAACGTTGTATGTAAGACAATTATAAGAATATCCAAATTTTTCAAGTATATAAATAACTAAAGTTAGTGCGAATCATATATTTATTTAAAAAAAATATTAGAAAATTTTGAGTATTATTGAGCAATATAATGGAAGAATAATTTTCCTTAAAATATTTTGTGATAATTATTATTAAAAGGAATTGAAATTCCAATTTAATATTTATTGTATTTTAATAGGAAGCGGACAGATTCAACTATGGCAATTCTTACTTGAACTGTTATCAGACAGCAGCAATTCTACATGCATCACATGGGAAGGAACTAATGGAGAATTCAAACTGACCGATCCGGACGAAGTAGCCAGACGATGGGGTCAGAGGAAAAGCAAGCCAAATATGAACTACGACAAACTGAGTCGGGCTTTGCGATATTACTATGATAAAAACATCATGACCAAAGTTCATGGTAAGAGGTACGCTTACAAATTTGATTTCCATGGATTGACTCAGCAAGCTTCCCAACCATCCCTGTCAGATCCATCATCTACTTATAAGTATCAAAGTGATCTGTTCTTCCCCAACTACACTCATGGAGCGAAGCTGAGCTTTGGCGTTACACCACACCATGGTGGAGTAACTCCACCAGGGAATTTCTTCCAGTCCTCCACGAGCTATTGGAATACTCAGGGCAGCAGCATTTATGCCACGATTCCCACAACACATGCGCTACCTCATCATCACTCAAGTCACGTTCCTACTCATTATCCTCACTATGGGTAAAATGCATTTATTTCACATGAAATCATTTTTGGATGATTGATACAGAATTTTGAACAAGAAGAAAAAGAAGATATCGTTCATATGAAACCATAAAATCATGTACATTCCTCATGAGGGATTAAAGAGATCTATTCAAATGCATTAGTTCTAATATTATAGATAAATATTATTATGGAACTGCATTGTATTTATATTACATCTTACTTGGATTTCACTTTATGCATAAACAAAATGAGTTGTAGTTGTCTTGAAATAACGATTTACGAGAATCTGAAATATTTAAATGAAAGTGAAGATCTCGATATATCATAAGAATAAATGCATATTGGTTTCCATCTCTATTATTGTAAATGACTTAAATGTAATGTAAAAAATGTTCTGTAAATAAGTTAATGTAATAAAATATATATGCTTATTACCTTGTGTGTGTTTTAACTATAAACTGATTATTTCTAAAGAAAATAAAACCACCCTTGTTTATAATAACATAATCCTAAAATACTTTTGTAATTTCAAAATAAATTTTGTAGAATCAAAATAATAAATGTCGAAATATCACAGAATAGATATAAAAATTTTCAAAATGTCCCATATTTAATTTCTAGATAATAGTCACATAAATAAAATAATATTCATTTCTTATATATTACGTTTAGTTTATAAAAATTTACGATAAATAACATATTACTAATTGATTGCTATTTTAATTTAAGTATTACAAAAAAGCGCAAGTTTTTGCTATAAATTTAAAATTTGAATACATCTAATGATAAATTAAAAATAGAATTAATGAACAGATAAAAATTTGGATTCTATTGATCTTCGATATCCTGATTGAAGCAGTTGAATATATCAATCAGATATATTCATTATTATAAGTAGAATATTAAAAACATGATTATTCAGAGTATAGAACATGAGCACATTTTATTTATTCCTTCATACAAATATCTTCATTTTTCATTAATACAAAACATGCCAAAAAGTTTCGTTCTTTTAACAGAAATTTTTTGGCCTATTTCTTGATACATTGACATAGTTTAAAAAACATTTGTCTTTATACCATAGAATTTCATACTGAAATTATATCTTGTTCCAATTATAAAAGTAAAAATGGCTGTGTAATGTTTTTATTACTTTTATCGATTTATTCTCATGATTATTTTATCCTAACTTAAATTTCGACTAAATTTTCACAAACTAGTAATTTAATGAAACATGAATTTTTTTACCAAATAAAAAGAAGCAAAAAGTGTATATAATGACTTAATAGATCAGATATTTTGATAAATCAATAAAAGTAGCAATAATCGTGATATTCGTAAATAAAAAAAAAAAAGTGGTGGTGACTCTCATTTTAATTTTACTAGATAATCATCTTTAATTTTAATTATTTAATCTTTCATTTGTATTTTGATAAAAAACATTTTTATCACATACCAGTTACAAACAACAATGGGGTCCGATCACATTTTCTATATGATTTTAATCGGATAATTTTTTTATTAGTGAAATTGTTGGATTATCAGTTTTTTGAGCACATTATATCGATACAAATTTCAGTATTAAATTCCTATACCATACTAAACCAGAAACTAAACTCTCTAGCAAGTACGTTTTAAATATATATTCCATTATTAACTCTTTCATTAAACGACTTTAGCGATTTTTTTATCTTTATTATTAAATATTCTTTGATTAATTATAACCAAATAAATTTTTTTTTGACATTTTTTATTTGTTAAAACTTTTTTTTCTTAATTTTTATATCCTATTCTTCTGAAATGTAGTATATATTGCATTCCTTTCCTGTCTAATACTCTACTATTTTTTCCTTTAGTTACTTTTTTAAATTTCTTTTACTTTTATTTTTTAGATAGTATCATTTAATTAGGTAATTTACTTAGTTTCTTTGGATTTTGCATTCAAAATTTCTGCAAATGACCTCTTTATTTTATGATACTCATAGAAGTTCTATATATAAATAGAAAGCTAAAATACTAATTTTTGCAAGGTCATTTATTGTTAATTTTTTCACACATAATATTTTCCTAAAGATATACTTCTTTAAATGGATAAATTTCATGAAATGTCATTTTATATTTTTTTGAAAATTTTCAGATTTATAGTCCCCAAAATTAAAAATCATAATAATTCCATGCATTTTATTGATTGATATAATTTGATACTTTAAAATGCTTGGTATTAGGTCCCAGTTGCAAAATTGAAAAAGTTTCTTGATTCATACTTGTAGGTTTTCTCATTTCTTCGAATATCATATTATGTAGATAACACATCACTTAAAAATTTGCACTTATATTAAATTTTTAAAAATGACCTTACTTCCAAAATAATAAATGTATAAGTTGTTTTTATTAGTCACAATTAAAGAAAGACATTTTATTTAAGTATAAGAAACTTTAAAGGTAACTAACAGCTAAAGCATTATTCAAATGGTAACATTTTAAGGCATTATTTACAATTTTTACGGTCAAATTTGTTGATAAAAAAAAGTTAATTTCAACTCTTGCTATAGTTAAATCAATTATAAATATATTATAATAAATAAGTAAAATATTCCTTTCAATTTCTAAGTTTGATGATCTAATTAAAATCGATTAAATTTGTCAAAAATTCCATGTTGCATTAGCATTGTGTCAAATATATTTAAGTTTGTTAACTTTTTGCTTCGGGAAAAAAATTATATCACAAGTTGTGTGCCTTACTCAATTCATTCAATTCTTCAATAACAAAATTTTGGTGAATATTCATTAAATACCTATTTTGTTTCTTTTCCTCAGAAATTTCTTTAAAATACTTTTTTCATCGTTTGAGACGGGTTGATAATTAAGAAAAAGAAAGTTGAATTTAAACTTACAAAAATCTTAATATATTGAAAAAACCACTTGACATTTTTGTGACACACTTTAGACGCACTCATGCAACAAATACAATCGTTAAAGTGGAGCAATACCAGATTATAGCTTAAGAACCTGCAATTATTGAAGAATAAAAAGAGACACCACATTTTTATGAAAGAGGAGAAACTTCATCCAAAGAAACTATATGATGCATGAACATAGGTTTTGACCATAAAGTTTCATAAAGAAAGCGTATGTTATTGATACAAATGTATTTATTCTTTTTGGTTAGTTTTCCAATTGTTGCTTTATTAAATATGAGCCTATATTTCCTATCATTAAATGTTTTTTGGAAAGCAATTTTAATTTTTTCAAGATGATTTTTGAGACAATAAATTTTATTTAATTCAATGTTTTAAAAACTGATAGAAACATTCGAAGTTTACATTCAACAGAAATAAAGATTAATAATATTAATATTGACATAAATAAATTTGTTTGATGACAAAAAAAATTCTAGTTCTAATTTTTCTCTTTATACTATCTTTCGTTTTCGACAGTAGCAATTTGAGTATAAAAGACTTTCAAATGCTTAGCAATATAAATAATTCATAGAAATCCTTAAGTCCAAATGTTATTTTTCTGTAAATTAGAGAGATTATATTTATTATTATGACAATAAAATATTTTATTTTGCTATTATAACGCTTTCTAAAAATAAACTTAAGTATTTTCATTAGTAAGAATTACACAAAAAAACTGCTTCTGCTTCTTCGGGAAAAATTTTATTCCCCACTGTTGTTAAGCAGAATACCTAATATTTATTGTAAAAATTTGCATATTTCGAACACATGGTACAATAATTAGATATCATAAAACGTAATTTATAAGAAATACTCTCAGAAAACTGATGGTTAAAATATTAGTATTCAAAATGATTTTAATTTGAACATTAATATTTTAACCATGTGTATTCGCATATACCTTTACTGAGACTATCATAAATAAAATCAATAGCTTTAATACACATGTTTTTTATTGTAAGAGATATATTTTTCACTATGTTAAACTTGTGCGTATTCATAGAGATCAACACAATTTCTGTCAAGGATTTTTCTTCCAATGATTCATAAAAACAGAATCAATTAATTAATTTAATTATTCAAAGTTTAAAATAATGACTCTTCTCATCAGGTGAAACCAGAAAATTCTTATTTCTTAATTTAGAGTGAATACTGAATAAGATACCATTCAATATCAATATGAAAAGCTACCGAATTTCAATATTTTACTTATCCAAAATGATATAGCTATTTACTTTTACTTTCCAAAATGATAGGGTACCGTTCCTTACTTATTTACAACACTAAAGATCATCTGCTGAAAGAACCCAGAGCATCTGTTATTGATCGACTGTTCAGCTAACCATCAGGTATCGGGAAAATACATAAGAGGTAAGCCTTCTTAATTCCAAACCTCAGTCGCAATATCAGCTACTGTGTACAATGGAGCAGCTGTAACTGACCTCCGACCCAGTGGCCTCCTCTGGCACGTGCCTCCTTTCTTTCCAGGACCGCAATGGAGGATTTTTCGGGTCACACCATGAAAAGGACAGTGAGTGCCAAGATTTAATCTTACCAGCTAGAAATCGTCTGATATTTATTCGATCTGCACTTATTGTCGACTCTGCATCTGACTGACAGACCCTTTGTATGAAAGACCGCATAAAAAGCAAATGAATGAAGTGAGCACCTTTTATGCCATGACTACTATTTATTTTATCATTTGAAATTTCTGCGTTAAAAAGCTTACATTTGAAATTTCACAGCTAATTTTAAAAAGTTTAAATAAAAATAAAATTCTTATTTATATTTCATGTTATTTACAAAAGTGTGACTAGATTCCAAGTGCAGTAAAATTTATTTTTAACTTTATAAGTATGTAGTTATATCCCAATGAGATGAAAAATCCGGTTATCGAATTAATGACTACTTTTAATTGTTATTTGTGAGCAGAGTTATAAACGAAATAAAAAAAATTCATTTTACAAATCGTCAACATTCATAGCCGCGGAATTGGTGAATTTTTGGAGCTCGTTTTTTAATCGCCAAAATATTTGTTCTAAAGAGTTAAAAAAAAAATGAAGAATAAAAAACAAGAAGATTAAATTTCACATAAAATGTAAAACAAAATGGGTTTTTAAAAGTGTCACTTAAAACCTTTATGAAAAAAAAAAAAAAAAAAAGAGAACACGCATTATACCCTGTGGAGAAAAAATAGTTGGATGATGTAAAAGTATCCGCTGTTAAGCAATTAGAGACAGAGCCATCCACTGTTGAGTATATTAAGAAATATTTTAATCAAAAATAGTAATAGAGAAAAACAGCCCTATCATTTTTTTCGATGTCCTACACTGCACTACAATTTAAAGATTTTTTCTAGAAGAATATAGGCAACAAATTGAAAAAAGTCACAGATTATTTGGAACATATTACAATTTTTGGAAAAATCCAATTCATTCTTTAACAAGGAAGTCTTCTGAAAGTGATGAAACGAAGACTTTTTTAAAACTTCTTTTAAAAGTAAAGAATTGGCAATAAATCACATAAATCCTCTATTTCTTTTGGGGTTGACATCAAATTAATTTTAAATAATTTTGACAGTGAATGGAAACTTTATATAAAGCATAATACTTTATATTTCTGGGAAGAGAATACAATTATACTTATCAGCACTTGATATTAAGATTGCAAGGTGGTTGTGACAGATCAAGCTACGCAAGTTATCGCGATCAAATTTTTTCTCCGACATAACGCTGAAATCACGTTAGAAGATATTTTTATAAGTAGAGCAGGAATAGGAGTAATTTTCATATAATGAGTAAAAAAACAAACATATTTTTTTACATGATTATTGAAATACAAGTGCACCATGAGAGTGGGAAGCGTGAAGCGACGAGAATACACATAATCATTAACCTAGCTGTCAAAGGCGGTTTTGAAATTGGTAAACAATGTCAATCTCGTCGTATATATAGGTTAATTGTATCAATTCATATTGTGTTCAATTAAAAAAATAAAATTTATCTATATATAATTTTGACATTACATTTTTTATGATATATTTTTAGTACAAATAAGAATATATATAAAATAAAATTATTTATTCGGAATCGAACAGAAAACCGTAATAATTGGAGGAACGAAAATCGAAATTGAGCCTAATTTTATTTTGAAGTTGAACCGAAACGAAAAAATTACAGTTCGGAGCTTTGAGCAAACGTATGTATTTTTGAATTTATTTCTAAGAAAGAGAAGTGAATAATAAATTGATCTTTATTCATTTCTTTTCGAAATTCCAAATAAATATAATAGTTGCTCTTAAAGTAACGAAGTAAAATGTTCAAAAGGATTATCAATACTAACTCTTATTTATATTTAGTGTAATAGTATCATCTGGATAAATATTATTTCACTTTATTCGACATTAACACGTGTGATATTAAAACCCTAATGATTTTCAAAGGAAGTGCAAATTTTCAATTCCTATTTAACTTAATCACTATTATTTGTTAGAAATGAAAAAGTTTAAATTCCCCAATAAGATTTCAAACGTATGTGAAACGTGCAAACGAGAAAATAAATTAAACAGGTCAATACCTCATACTCAAAATATTAGCTTTACATTTTGAATTATAGATAGCGCCACCATGTTATTCAAAATGAATACATTGTGAAAATTGCGTTTTCTTTTTTTGCAGACTTGTCCGGTTCATGTTTTAATTTATTTTCATAAAGTTTTTGAAAGTGTAGATTAAATGATGGTCTTTATAATAAGAAACAGTAGAAAAACTAAAATGAAAAATATCTTGCTTTTATTTTTTAAGGAGAGATACATTTTTATTGTGCAAGAATAAAAGATAAAATTATATTCTGAGTATAGTTTTAAAAATATAATTAAATACAGTTCTAATAGAAATAACTCCTAAATAATAAAAAGCAGCTAATTTGTGTGACATAAAAATCTACACAATCTTTATTTATTTTTTTTTTTTCGTCTAATCATTTATGGACAAGAAAAAAGTTTTACGAAAATTTGTTCTACAATTACATTCGCTGTAGTTATATAACGTAGCGAGCGTGTCAATACAAAATTCTCGAGCATTTCTATAAAGACAATCAAAAAAGAATTTCAAACCTAACGAATTAAAAATCAAACTTTATTAAAAATATATAAATAGGTACTTTATTATTTTACCTAATCCTTACGGTGCAAGGAAAGAAATAAACAAAAAAGTGAAATGACACTTAGTATCTTTCTTTTTAGTACGATAGTTTTCTTTTTTATTAAATACTGTTCTTTTATCTTGTATAGCTGTTATAACTTATCAAAAGGGCAAAACATGCAGGAAAACTTCATTTACAAGAGTGCCATGCTTAAATCACACTATAAGTATCTTCAATCTCTAAGTCATGTTACAAGAAATTAATACTTACTTTGACTTGTCTAGACACTTAACAAATAATATGAGGACAAAATTAAGTTTACTACAATAAACTTTTACGAGAGTTCGGCATGGTTATTCTTTTGACTGGTAAACAATATAAAATGAGTTTATTGCTCAAGTGAAATTAATTTCCTTAATTTATTTAACATGAACTTGATAAACGATAGTGAATTATACTTGTTTGGACTTTATCTTTGATGAAAGTTAATTCATTAAATATTAAAATTTTAATCTTTTTTCATAGTTGAAATTTAGTAGGAAATACAATTTTCAAAATGGTAAAACGATTTTTCAAAAGAATGCCTCACAATGAACCATGTACTCCAATAGATGACATATTGAAAAATTATGTTAAAAGAAAAAAAAATAACAGATTAATAACTTAGTCTGTTTTTTATTTCGTTTTACAAAAAGGACTTTTTCAAATGTTATACAATAATTGCGACGAGAACATCTATGAGTATGAATAATCTTTTGATAAATGTGAATTTTAAACTCATATTTCCTCCAAACTATGTTACATACTTTTTGACACATACCATCAGACATACTTAAACCGTGTTGGGATTTTCTTCGCTTTTTGTAAGAGTTTGTAATGTTTTTCTTTCTCTAATATCACAGGTTTTCTCGCCAATGTCATTTCTTATTTCTAAAACAAATCAAATAAAGTCTGCAATCCATTAGATATAGTAACAACATTAGTGCTTTAAATCTGAATTTTATTGTAAAAATGTTAAAATTTTTATAATTTTCATTTAAAAAATTTTAAAAAGTAGAAATTTCGAACTATTTAAATTTTCTAAAACAAAATAAAGTCTCTCCTGTATATATTGTTTTATTATTAAAAAAATCGTCTTCCTTAATCTTCTCAAACATATTTTAATAATATATTAAAAAATCATACTAACAATTAGATGTTCTTTGTAGAAATTACTGATCGTAACAAACTACTTTTAATGAATATCGATTGTAACAACCATCTCATTTGGGCAATGGCACACACATACAGAAGATAGCAATCCAGCAAGATAAACAAAATAAAGTCTCACAGATTTTATCTTTTAGTGTAAGCAGTTAAATGAAAAAATAGTTTAGAAAAAATACCACAACTATTTACAGGTATATATAGAAACTCAGCTTGGAGATTCTATTTACACATTTTATTTTTCTGTCAATGAGCTTTTCAAAACAAGTCATCAAACATACTACTCTTTTTCATTAGCCCAAAGTTTGTGGGCAAGACAATTAATGAACTATATATCCAAGACAGAGAATTCTGCATTAAAATTTTTATATATCTTAAATATATTCTTCATTAGTTAGATCCCCGATTGTATAGTCGAATTATTCACGAGTCCATGTTATATGCAAAATTCTTGCTAACATACTAAAGTTAATCAGAACATTTTAAAATCTTCCACATTTTGTCATTTGAGTAGCTTGTTTCATATATTGAATTATATTTACATGTTGCAAAGGTGTAAGCCCAAAACATTTTTAATAGAAAGAAAAAACAAATTAATATCAGAGGAGTAGTGTGGATTTCTGCCACTCGTAACAAATCCAAAACTTGCTGACTTCTTTTGTAATTAAAATCTAAATAAAATTACCGGGTGATCAAAGAATAAGCTCTGATTTAAAAATTATATATCTCAACAATAAAGATCAATAGAATTAGGCAATAAACGATATGCTTATTAACAAAACTTTAAAAATGGTATACAGAAATTTCGAAACTTTAGCTACAAAAACTGTTAACAGATGGCGCTATAATCGCTATGTTACCATATAAATAGCCTGTAAAACGTCCTTTGAGGTTAATGTGATCACGACTGTTGGATAGTGAAAAGAGCCTTGCGTAGAAATTGAAATAATGTATTTTTGTTGAACAACGCGTTTTTTAGGTACTGGAGTACCACAGATTAGTACTACGGCAACTAGGGGCAGTTTTCAAAACCGATTCGAGGTTCATGTTGAACCCGATGCGAAAACCATTCACATACATGCTCTTCGCCAAATTCGAACGGATTGGCAGCATAGATGATGATCGAAAGGAAAATGTTGAGCCTACGCAAACAGTAGTCACTCCTGAAAAAGCAGTTAAAGTTTGTGGAATTGTTCAGCAAAATCCTAAGAAAAGCATCCGAAGAATTGGATCTGAAGCTGCTTTGAAGTACATGAGCACGAAAAAAAATATATTGAGAAGTAGCTTTCGGATGTTTCAATGCAAAATCCAAAGTCATCAGGCTGTACCAATGAAAGCTGTGCGACAAAGGGTTGACTTTGCGAATCAGACTCTCAATGATGGGCAACGAAGGATTTGATGTGGGCTGTATCTGGTTCACAAGTGGTTCCATTTCCACTTGAATGGTACTGTAAATAAACAAAACTAAAGATTGTGGTGTTCCTAAAAGCCGCATTTGTGTGAAGATAAATCATCGCATTCGTCTAAAGTTACAGCATGAGCTGCGCTATGCGCCAGAGGCATCATTGGTCTCTTCTTCGTGCGAGAAAATACTACTGAACGTTTTGTTACAATTTTGGAACAATTTGTCAGTTAACAACAAGCGTTGGAGGATCAACCAGGTATGGACTGGTTCATGAAAGATGGGGCTCGACCATCTCGAACAAATAAAGTGTTTCGCTTTCTTCATGAATATTTTGAGAATAGAGAAATTGCGTTACATTATCTGAAATTCACTGACACAGGAATAGATTGGATTCCACATTCTCCCGGTCGAACTTCTTGTAATTTCTCTCTGTATGGCGCATTGAAAGACTCTTGCGTAATAAAAAAAAATTCAATGCAAAGCGCTATCAATTAACAGTTTTTGTAACTAAATTTTCAAATCTTCTGTAGGCCATTCTTACAGTTTTGCTAATAAATGTACCGTTTATCACATAATTCTATTGATATTTGTTGTAGAGATATTTAGATTTGAAATCAGGGCTTATTCGCTGATCAACCGGTACTAAATTCACAATATTTCTCAATCAATTTCAATTTTTAAAAATATTTCAACGGGAGCATTTTTTTGGCATTATAAATTTTAATTCTCCTTCAAATCTAAAAAATAAATAAATAAATAAATAAAATTTATTATATCCGGTAACTTGGAATCAATAAATTCTTTTTTACAGTCAGCTGTAATTACTAAAGCTCGAAGATTTACAATCATTTTTAAAATTTTGTTTGTCACTCATCAGAGAAGCTTGATGGAAGTTCCATTCATCAACACAAAATTATGGCAGAATTTATGAAGCCATCTTTTAGCTGGGGCCTTTCTTGAATTTTAGCAACTATTCCATTTAATGTAGAGAATATTTTCTATTTCATGAGGTAAAACATGCGATAAATATTATTATCAAATAAAGTTTTTCGCAAAATATGAAATAATGTAACGCAATCTTATTTCAAATATCAATATTTAAAATAAAATCCCCAATTTAAAAAATAACTAAATATAGTTACGAAATTTTCTGACAATTTGAGAATCCATAGGAGTTTTTTGTGCAGAATGACTGTATCAAATATTTTGATTTGTTTAAAATTATTCCAAAATATAGTAGCACTTTTCCTTTCTGCTGCTTCAAGATTTTATTACTAGCTGCACAGTTCTAAGCAGTTATATGAAAGATTCCTTGCTTTTCACTTTTTGTCAGCCCGCAATTCTTTATGCAATCACAAATATATATATATATATATATATATATATATATATATTTGCAAAGAAAAATAAAAGCTTTAAAGAACAAGACATCTTAAATTATATCACTATTTAAAAATTATAATTCGCTTATAGCACGTGAAAAAATATCCTTAAAAATTTGAATTCAAAAATATGATCTTTCCTGTTTTTCAAAGGAATAATTTCGATCATATAATTAATAAGGCATTGGTTAAATCTTTACTTGTACTATTACAAGTATAGAAAACATAAAATATTGAATATTTATTTACTCATGTTTTACTAGATAAAGTCAGTTGAAGGATTAATTCATTTTAATGGAGGATGAATTTACCATCCTACATTTTGTCTAGTCCATCTCATGTAAAGACAGATGAATCTTTTTTTGGGTGGAATACGGCCGCAAGCTGCGCAAAGATTCTGCAGTTCTATCATAATTACAGAAAGCTTATATATAGTAATGATATATTTTACATTAACCTTTTTGTTAACAAGCAGGGATAATAAATAACAAGTTTTCAGGTTTGGTTTCAGTTGGAATCTTCAAAAGACGAAAAGTTCTCCGGAAAGCAGTACAAATCATTTCACAGAGATTAGAATAAAATTCTAACGAATATATAAATATTAAATATAGCGGTATTGTTTAGAGTAAGGCTCAGTTCAATACAAAATATTAATAGCCATGGGGCTTGTTAGCAGCAATTTGATTTTGTTCTGTATTGGGAAGCGATAGTGAACTAAGCCTATTATAATTAGGCATTCACATAAATGCTAAGAATTATAAATGGCTCAAAAGAATCACTGAACGATGACACATTACCTCTTTAGGTAAATGTCATACAGATAGAAAAATGTGGTGT
>JAPDSC010065733.1:0-10265 GCA_026290005.1 Latrodectus geometricus | reverse complement strand
ATTTAGGAATTAATTTATAATTTTAAATTTATAATTTAAAGCTAAATTTATTGTAATTTATTTTCTACGATCTTTGGTTCCAATTTTAAGGCCTGAATTTAGCCTACAAATTTCAATCTTTGGCAAATTTTAATCAAAATTTAGGTAAAATATTTTAGACTAAAGAATCAGTCATAACTCGTATTGAAGTTTAATATATTTCAAACTCGCATACTCTAATGAAAATAGTAATAATCTAATTTATCTTTAAAAAATTTTAAATAAATTTCATTTTATGATTTTTATCCTTTTTCCCACGTTGGTCTCCACGGATATTGTGAAATAATGCATAAATATCAATCGTATAAAATTATTTATTTTAAGTTATTTTTTTTTATAAAAGTATAACTTTAGTTAAATTAGACTTAGATAATTTGTTTTTATTGATTAGCCAAGTCTAATTTTTCCAAGTTTATGCATTAAGTATGTAGTTTCAACAAAGAATATTTTTCTTTAACCTAGAAAAGCGATTAAAACTAATTTCAGTTTTGCATTTTCCACATTAAGATTATTAAAAGTAAGCACTAGATATAAGTGAAAAAAAATTGTTTTCTCCAAATATATTTTACATGTTAAGATAAAAAGGAATAAAATCATGCATATTTAAAACTAAGTATGTATAATTTTCCAAAAATAATATATGCTTATTTGCATATTCCGTTAATTACTTTAAAATAAAAACTTTTGACAATGAAATACAAATTATGTTCCGATATTACAAATTAATCAAGCAAAATAAAAGATAATTTATACCTTTCTAAATGATATATATTATTGTTACACCTATATATATCTAAGTTGTACCTCTTAATTTGGATACGAGTTTCTTTTATTTTAACTAATATAAAAGAAAAAACTCAAGTGATTATAAAAATTTATTTGCTTGTTTCATAATTTTTAAATACAAGATGTATAGCATTGCTGTGGTAAAGCTTATATTTTTTAGTATCTATTTTATTAAAGAAGCTTAGCTGCAAAATATAATGACATGTTAGATGTTTTAAGTTCTTAGGTCAAATAATCGGAACTATTCTTCGTTCATTAAAGCTTATTTAAATGAATATTATTAACATTTTTCACTTTTATGAGCTTGTTTATAATTATAGATGGAATTTTTGTACAATAAAGTTGCTAAAATCTCAATTATCGCAGAATATTAGTACTTTAATCTATTTAAGATAAGAAATTGCATTGAAGTTGAAGTGATTTGAATTAATAAAAATATTTTATAACTTTAAGATATTGATAATTAAGAGCATTTAGGAATTCATTTAAATTATGTCAGTAAAGAATTTTGTTAGTACATTTTCTTATTTTCATCAAAGGAGGTTTTTCGGTGTGGTTTTGATAACTTGCTTGAACATTACTTTAAAGTTGATCTTGATAAAATAAATAAGATGTTTATTCATTTTATCTAATCTTTCCATTAGTTTCTAGTTAAATTTCGTTTTGTTGAAAGAAATCCAGAGATATTTGACCGGTTATTTTTAATTTGTCTTTCAATTGTTAATGTAAATAGGGAAATAAAAAGTACGTGCTAAAATTCATTATTTCAAAAAATGTTATCCCTCAAGTAAACAACATTTATAATAACTTCCCCGAACTAAAAGAAGAGAAAATATTGAATAGAAACAAGTATATAACTTACGATACATGGGTTAATTATATTGATGCAAGAATAGTAAATGAACATTCTGAATTTTGATTTGTATATTTTTAATAATTATTTTGTATTTGATGATTATATATTTAATGGTTTGACAATTAAATTAAAAATATATAAAATGATTTGTATATTTTTAATTTAAATATTACATGTAATATTTAGAGGTAATATATAAATTCTAATTCTAAGCCTTACGAACTTGCTTTGTTATGTTAATGTGTATTTATAATTTTTGATTTCCAACTTGCACTGCATGCTACATTTCAATGGTTTCTTACAAAAATTGCAAAATTCCGTGATTGTGCCATAAAAAATCTAAGTAAAAATTTATGACAAAAAAGTATTGTTGATTTAAATTTATGAAGACTTTTATATATATATAGGACCAAAATTTAATCCAAGATGTTAAACTTTGTCGTAAATGTTGGGAAAATCTTAATAAAATTTTCTGCACACATGATCACCAGTATGTGGTTAGCGTAACTGACTACGGATGAGGAGGTCCTGGGTTCTAATCCCGGCTCGGGCATGGATGTACTTTCTCTTTCTCTCTCTCTCTCTCTCTCTCTCTCTCTCTGTGTGTGTGTGTTTCTGGTCCTTTCCTCAGATGATGGATGAATGTGGCTCGCCCTATAAACGGGTTTGTGGTGGTGTGGCGTGGGCGATGCTACTCGTACCTCTGTGACTTAATTCACAGGTGCCCACCGGGTAACGATAAAATGAGTAGCTTAGCAGTTTCCGGCCTTGTTGCGGCAAATGTATTTACTTGCTCAAGGGTGCCCACCATTAGAAATTTTAAAAAAATGATCTCCAGTGATTTTAATTTCTGAAGAAAAAAAATTATTTTGTTTTTTTGTTGAATTTTATTATGATTTGTTTTGAACCTGTAAAGTGATGCATGCAAACAAACTGGAATACAAGAAATACCGACAATTTATTTCAACTTTGAAGAGTAAAAGTGGATAAGCTTTGAATTTAAAGAACATTCGCCACATACGAGGTTTAAATATTTCATTTTCAAAAGCGTGTATAAGCCTCTGTGGAATATTTTTAATATTAAATATGTAGGCATACCTTAATTGCGAATTGAATTTTGCTCAGATATAAAAATTTTCTCTTAGTGTTTACTATTTAAATATAAGTGGTTGGTTGGGTTTTGTGGATCAACGCCCAAAAAGAACAAGCTGAGCCATTAAATAACAATGAATAATCTTCTCAGATTATGTGCACCAGGACGAAGCTCATTTCTTTGTCAATGACATTGCATGACATTTAAAGCTGGGTTTTCTCTGAAAATATCATATTGCTCACCAAATTAATACTGCATGTTAAATGTCATGGTTTGGTGGATTTTATATCGTAAATCTATCATTAATTTGAAGAAAATCTTAGAATATAATTTTAAAACAAAGAATATAAAAATGTAATCCAAACCTTTTCACAATGTCATCTCTTCAACTGAAAAATTATCTTGATAATACAATTTTTATGCAAGATGGAGAATCTATCTCGTCACTTTAGCTCCCTAACCCTTTTAGTGTAGCAAAGCTTCTTCTTCGACAATGTGATTGGTAGACAATTTTCATGCTTTCGGCTAGATCTGTGGCCGTACTAACATTTCTAGTGAATCAATTTAGTGTCACATTTATCAAATCATCATCTTAATTTTATCTAACATAAAGGGATTTCTCACGAAATTTTGTTTCCAACCAAAAATTGTTTAAAACTGAATCAATATTTAATCGAATGCAAATTTTTTTTTATTTTAATTACTTTTTAAAAAATTGTTACTAACATGCAGTTTTTGTATATCAGCTTTTATGTTAGCTTTTTTTTTATTTAGTATTTTCCTCTTTGTTGTTTAAATGGGTTAAAGAAAAAAAAAGTCAAATTAAACTTAACTTTTATGTATAACATTATCTCTGGATATGTTTAAGTTATGCATATGAGTTTAGGGTGCATTGTATTCAAAAATTATGTATTTATTATTTACTTTCAAAATGATATTTTAATGTTTTTATGACTAGAAGATATTTTTTTCTGCTTTCGGCTTCATTATGTATGTAAAATAAATCTTATATGAAGATATAATCTAAGAACATACAAATTAATGGTTTATATAATTCTTAACAAAGGTAATGTTCGTGCATACCTGATTGCAATTAATACCTTCTGATTCATTATGCAGATTTAATAACGGTACTGATTCACGGCTCAAAGATTTCTTCACCTTTGAATATGATCTTTTTAAATTGTTATTTCTTTGCTCCACAAACAGTAGACCAGACAAAAGAAGAAAGGTACTCAAGGGAATCTATTTTGATAAATTATAAAATTATTTCACATGTGATTATTTTCTCTAAATACAAGTGCTTCAGTAACAATATGTTAAAATTTTTAATACATTTAATAATTAATATAATAATATATAAGTAATTTTGAATATATCGTTTACATAGTAAAATAAATGCTTTTCCTCTTTAATTATTCATTTTAAAACATCAAAAATTTCTGTTTTGTAATTAATTTTTTGTAACTATATGGTTTTATCATAAAAATCGAATTTTTGACAGATGTTGTTAAATTATCTGCAACTTTTCTAAAGTAAATTTATGTAATGGTTTTTCCATGACTATATTTACGAAATTAAACATAATTATATCCACTTTTAAATTCATATAAGTCAAAGAATATGAGAAAATTTATTGAAGAAACATAATATTAATTTCGAGTATTATGACTTTAAAAGTTTATACACCTGTTAAAGCATTGATTTTTCCAAAATTGAGAAGTTACAAAATATTGTTCTGAGCATATATTTTGAAAACACCAGTCTATTGATGAGAATAATTAAGTTAATGTCCCAAATGATTAAAAAGTAAACGTTTAAGGTAATAAGTAACTTATAATAACTTTGAATCCTTGTTATTATAATATTTCAAATAATATATTTTTAGATAATCAAATTTTTTACAATTTTTTTTCAATTTTAAATTTTTATGGAGACGAATAAAACATTTAAAAATAAATGCAATAAATTATATACAGAACAAAAATCTAAGTTGCTTAGTTTTAACATTTATTGTGTAAACTTTATAATTATGTTATTTAAAATTAAAAACTTTTTAATAGATGAATAATTTATGCTTATTAAAAAAATGACTTAAATATTTTTTTATTTATTTGAAAAAATTCAGCTCTAATATATGCTATTAGCTTCTTACTATTAAGGAGCACAGGTAATTCCATGATAATTCTTCTCCATCTTTATCAGTTATTTCTCCCTGGAACTAAATATAAAAAAAATTAAATGCTAAGTTACAGTTGCAGTTAACAGTGGTTAGGAGTATTAAAATAAAATTTACAAAATGAAAGCAATCATCAGTCACTTAACTTGTCATTCAGGGAATTTCATTTTAATTATTTAGAAATTAAATAGTTCTGGTAAAACACTGGGTAGATTGGAATAATTTGGAGTTAAGTATTTTAGCTATTCAATATTTTGAATAACAGAAATAATCTTTTTTTTATATATTACATTCATTGTATAACAATTTAAAACTTATTAACACACAAATAAAGAAATGTGATTTTCATGTATATTTAAGTTAAAAAAATATTAAAGTTATTTCCTATATCAGTACCCCTTAATATCAGCTGTAGAAATTAAATTCGCAATGAATTTAAATTTAGTAAATGAGTGTAACATACGAAGGAAAAGTGAAGAAATTATAAATAATTAATAATGTATATAAGCAATCAAATTTTACTGTTTTAAACAGTTAAACATTCTCCAATTATTTGTTATTTTTTGTATGTACAATTTTAAGGATGTTTCTAAATTATCGAAGTTATATTTATTAGATAATTCTTTTTAAATGACAGAATAATTTACTACTCATTATTTTTTACAAACTTTTATAGCATTTAAATAAATATTTAGCAACAAACATCTTATTAAATATATCAAAATATCTAATTATATTAAGTATTATAAAATTAAATATTCTTAATCAACATTACGTTATAGAATTTTATCACACTTTATAACCCCTTTCTTTTCAAAATGTTCAAACTGAGAAATACCAATGCGTATATCATTTAATTCATCAAAATCACATAATTCCTTGGAAATATATAAAAAATTTTCAAGTCTGAAAATATCTATACCTAATGAATATTATTAACACATGTTTTTGTGTAAGCTAGAACATATGTGGAAACTTAAATTGATACTTTTGTATTCAAAAATATAATAAAAAAATAAAGGGAAGTATACGTTTTTCTAATCATAACCCTCGAAGAGAGGAATGCTTATGCAAAATTAAAATTAATAAGAATACACTTACAGAAAAAAATTATCTAGTTTGGTTCTCTGTTATAGATATGAATTGTGAACAATTGTCACAAGTGAACAGTCAGTTAAATTTATCTAAGTTCTAATTTATTTCAAATGTCGACAGACATCTTTTCACCTTTGAATCCGAGAAATGTAAATGATTACAATATTTAGAGATGTTTCAATTATTTGAATTATATAATTGATTCCAAATTCAAAGAATCGCAATTCAACATACAAATGTAGCTTACTCACTTACAAGATTTTCGAAGTTTTTACATATTCTATTGAATTTTTAGAAAACATTTCATAGGCATTTCCCTTTGTTTACACATTAACATGTTTCCTTATAGAATTGCTAATTAACTGCCAGGATTCTCAGTTAGCAACGCTTCTGGCTCATTTTATATATTTCATAAAATTCATTTTTTTTTTTTTTTTTTTTGGCTTATAGATCCTGTTTTATTTGCAACATTGTCCCGTTTGTAGAAGTTTAATCCTTAATGTTTTGAATTTCTGTGCACTTTTGTAAAGCTTATTACTGGGGTCTAGTTGTAAAACAGGATTCTGTGGTTCACATGCAAGTTTCTCAGTGTTTTCTAGATTTGTTCCTTTGTTACATATAAATATTTCCAACTATCTATGAAACGTCTTTTACAGTCAATAAGCCAAGAAAGTACAAATTACTCACAATAGCTTTCAACTACTAGTCTATCCATAGTGTGCTTTGTCAAAAACTAAATAAAACCATAATCACATTTAATTGATTATTAATAATAAAAACGAAATTTACTTACCTTAGTGAGAGGTATAATTATATAATGAGGAATGTATAATGGATAAATTAGGCAGAATAAAGAGTTCATAGGAGATACGTCATAATCGGGAAATACAAGTATCACAGCGAACACCATTAAAAATATCATGCCAGGAATCTATAAACATCGAAATAATTGTTTAATTAAACACATCAAATAGCTTATTTTTAATAATATTTAAAATAATAATATAAGGTAATTCGTGGAAATATTGAAATATAGAGAAAAGATTTCATCATAAGTTAAGTATGCAAAATTAAATAGCAGTGCATTAACCATTGAACTTGTGAATCGTTATTATGCGAGAAACTTAATTAAAAATAATTTCGTGAGAGCGTACGCATGTAAGTTTCTAAAGAGATTATCTATTGCAGAATTGAAAAATAAGTATTTCAATCTTAATTACCATGAATTATGTGTAATATTTTTGCCTCTCGTAACTATGATTTAATTTCATTATATTTAGTATAATTTATAAGTATACTTAGATACACGTGATCTTTATAATTTTCATATATTAAGTGATTTTATTAAATATTACCAACTCTCCTAAGAAGTAAATGATATACAAAAGACTGTATTTATCTTGGTGAATTCGAGTGAAATTTAGCACACATATTACTCAAAACTTCAAAATCTGAAATTTGCTTATGCAGAATTGCTCTATTTTAAAAGGTTTAATAGCAGTTATAAAAATAAACCATTCAGCAATCCCAGTGCACTTTTAAAAATCTTATTTTAGTGTTGATTGTATCTTAAAGATCCATTAAATAATTAACGGAACATTGATGGCAGGAATAAAAGAAAATAGCATGTGTTTCCTGCAGTTAGAAAACAATTTCAGAGAGAAACTTCATATTTTATTGGAAAGATTTTGGTTTAAATGAAAGACATATCAAATATTTCAATGTGATTACTAAGAAAATTATAGCATTTAGAAAATTGATATTTGGCATCTCTGCTTCTAAAAATAATAGATTTAATTACATTATTAAAAATTGCTGTCGCTTAGGAATCATGAAAAAAACAGGATGTAATAACAGGTTGTGCAATTTGATATATATATATATATGGTAGAAAATAATGGGAAATGCAAGACAAATTTGTATTACATTTAGGATCTCTGATATGATAAGTGACTTTACAATGGTGATTTAACATAATTTATATTTATGAAAGATAACTCAATCAAACCAAATTATTCCAGATATAATAATTTAAAGTTTAAAATGATTGTCTACTTCTTACGATTTTGATTTATTTTAATAGTACTCACCTATCATTTTTATTTGTGATTATATTTCATTGCGCTTCATTGCAAAAGTGAAAGATTTGCCTAATAAGTTCAAGCATGTTTGCATGAGAATGAATAAAAAAGAATTGCTTAATCACAATTTCCTGAAATTAATTTTGACACCACACTTATTGAGATCACTAAGTAGCTTGTGGTAATAGATGGAATGAAAATCCAGAAGAAGTTTTCTCATAGAAATATTGTGGAATAAGCTACTTATAATTTTCCGGTAGTAAGTATTGAAATATGACATATGAAAAGAATAAAAAAAACATTAAATGTTGGTATTAAATTCATAATTTCTAAAATAATGTAATGACTAAAATATGATAGATGATATATATAATCACAAATGCTTCTAATGTTTTACAATAAAACTTAAATGAATTAACACTTGAGAATACAAAGATATAAAATTTAAAATTGTCAAAAAGTCAAACTAATGTGGAATAATTTTATTAATCAATAGATTGATTAGTAAAACTTCCATGATAGTCAAGCTTCTGCTGATTTGTTGAAATTTTAAAACGCCTTTTTTATATTTGATAAAAACATGGTAAGCAATAAATTTGAAGAAAGCACTTTAACAATAAGAACCAAGTAGAAAATATAATTCTTAATATTTGTATATCATTCCCACCAATGAAATTCTCTTTTAATTTAAAATATTCCAACTACCACAATTTATATATTTTGAAGAATAGATTCAATAATACATGAGTTCTGGTTCCTGCAGGAAGAACTAAAACTCACCATTTTTCATCAAACTTTGTAAAATTTGATATGTTAATTAACTTTAAACTTTAAAAGGTATTCATTTTGGAAATTAAAACTAAAATTGTCTCCATTTTTCCTTTAAAAATGATTCTGCTTTTGCATATTTCTGATTAAAAATGTAAATTAGTATAAAACCCATGAATACATCATGTTAGTATTGCGTTAATAAGTATTAAATGTGAATTAAATCTATAGATTTAGATAAATCTAAGATACATCTACATGAATCTTGTTATAGAAAGACAATTTATAGTACAATTAGAGATTGAAAGCAGGTGGCAAATTTTTATTAATTTCTAACTTGTGTTAAGTTAAAGTCCCTATATTATTTTTAGATGAATTAATTAGTATCTTATAAGTATTTTTATGAATTAAAATATATTTCAATCTGGGTATTTTTTCTTGCATTAGATGCTATATTTCTTCACCCCAAATTTAAACCTTCTACAAAACATACGAGAAAATAGCAATTTTACTCTCCTTCGAATAATTGTATTTTATTATACACACACAAGTTCTTGCTTACTTACAATTATTTTTTAC
Organism: Latrodectus geometricus; assembly: GCA_026290005.1. NCBI lineage: Eukaryota > Metazoa > Arthropoda > Arachnida > Araneae > Theridiidae > Latrodectus > Latrodectus geometricus. The sequence continues at coordinate 789 of JAPDSC010065733.1, read as the reverse complement.
AAATACAAAATTCTAATTCAACAATTATTGAAACAATTTTTTAATTTTTATACAATGCATGTTTAGGATGTTATATTCCACATTAACTTTTATCCATATCTTCATTTGTTGGTTTTTTTATTTATATGCACTTCGAAAAATAATATGAATAACATCGAACAGTTTTATATCTAACATTAAATAAAAAACATTTTATAGAATTATAAAACATGTTTTATTATTCATGAAATCAGTTTCCTTAGATTATTTACAGTAATGACTGTGTCCTCATTATATATCATATCTCAGTTGTAGAATGTTTATATAATATGTGTTGTGGTGGAACTCGTTATAAAAGAAACACACCGAGTTAACCCAGGTTCGTAGAGAATTAGGGGAGAATTAAGAGGATAAATCAGAAAGACAAAATTAAAAAAATAACAAAATTTTATTGAATTTTTAAAATCTAAATATTTACATTGAACATCCTGATTAATCTTTATTTTACTATACTAGTTTCTAACATATTTATGAAATAATGTGGCCAGGGTCATGAGGAAGAGATTAAAAAGGACTCACCCCCTTTATATAAGCAGAATCGCTTATAAGGTTTTCTAGTACTCTGTCACATCATTAGTACTCTCTTGCATCATTCCTGGTAGGTCACTTCAGTCGTTCAACTTTCTTTAGGATCTCCATTCATTATCTCATTGCTCCTGTATTCCTCGTGAACTCCCCTTGTCTGCCTGTGTGTGTGTGTTTACTCTCTCTCTCCTCTTTTTCATTCCTGTCTCTATATTCTTATTGTTG
>JAPDSC010065727.1:179606-200817 GCA_026290005.1 Latrodectus geometricus | reverse complement strand
CGAAAATAATTTCTTTCACTTAATTATTAACAAAAGATATTTTTAAAATATGTGTACTGTCATTTTTTAAAAGTTACTAAAACTAAAAATCAATACTAGAATCTAGGAATTATCATTCTTGATAAATTAGGTGGTTCTCCTGAACTTAACACACTTTACGATGGAGTAGATCCAAATGGGATCCAATCAGATGCTTTCCATAATAAATGTTTTTTTTTCTGCACAATTTATTACATTTTTAATCATATTGGGTATTTTTTATTTTATCTGACACTACATTGCCAACAATACATATTTTCGACTACTCATTGAAATAGTTGCTGCAGATTATATGCCTCTGCAGCAATTTTTTCAATGAAAACAGGAAATTACAGTAGATTAAATCATCAAATCACAATGCTCATTAATTCTATGTTTTAAAAAGGAGACAAAACATCAAAATTTAATTACAAGTCATACCTTAAAATAAACTTTTTTTAACAAAATTTTTAGCTAAATTAAAATTTAGTTACAGTTAAACTTTATTGCCTATTTATTATGATCTAAAAAATTTTGGCAATATCAAAAACATCTTGTTTTAATACATGACATTTAAATGTGTGTAAATAATTACAAGAATTACAGTTATGAAAATAATTTCATTTTTTAAGTTAAATCTTTTCAAAATTTTTTGACAGTTTAAATCATTTTTTATCACCAGACATGAAAGTACATCAAAGAAACATACCAAAGAATAAGTTATTAAATCAATTTCATTTTTCATAAAAAGCTATTTACCTTAGAGAGTATGAGAATGATATAAGTGACACTGTTAAAATATGATGAATCATCATTACAAGAGAATCTTTTCGCCATGTATCCAAAAACACTGTAGCATATAAAGAATGGAGATAAAAACCACACTGAGCCATGTACATGAAGTAAATATTCAGTGGCGGAGATTTATTTATATTCCAATCTGTAAAATGAGAATAAAAAGTATGAACTTTGAATAGATCTACAATAGTTGTATAATAAATGTTTTTAACTCATAATTCATTCTTAAAACAATTTAAATACTAATCTAAATCAACTTTCACAATTTATATGTTCAGTTCATACAACATTCATACAATTTATTATAACTAGATATAAAGAACAAAATATTTTTAAGTTCACATTTTACATGCCAATAATGATAGCAAATTTGTAAAGAATAAATGAATTAATCTTTTTGTTACAAACTTGTATGAATGTGTGTGTGTGTGTGTGTGTATATATATATATATATATATATATATATATATATATATAACCAAAAAATTCTTTAGATATGAAAATCAATATATAAATATGTTACAGTGAAAGACAATGTTTGGTGAATATCAACATTCACATAGTTACTTGGTGTATGTCTGAAATATCTTTCTGACTTACACTGGCAAATGCCAACATTCACCATGCACCAATGGTGAATGTTGAACATGTCAGGGATTTATATTTTCTTCTCAGTATTTCAGTCACGATAAAATGTCACAAGGCTGACATAACTTTTTCGCTTATTTTCCTGAGGGGGTGACCAAGAACTTAAACAGTATATTCTAATGAGAAAAGAAAATTATAAAAAAAACTTACTTAATAATATGTACCTTAATTCTAAATGAGAAAAAAATAATAGCAATAAAAAATTTATGATTCAATTATATGATGAAATTATATTATTCAAATCTTATTTATTGCAACAATTTAAACTATTATAACACTTTGAATTGCACAAGTGTCTCTTGCTTTTATCATTGCATTTATTTGTGGGACACTTCCTTTTGCAATGACAGTGTGTATAGACTTGCCCCCACACTACTTCTCAAATTAGCCGCAGCTGCTTTTCTCAATGATATCTCTTGAGAAGAAATCTCATCCATGGAAAGTAACTTTTCTTTAAAAATTAAGATATGATTATGTATGTAAAGCTGCTTGAGGGTACAATTTTTGTTTACCAGTTTAAAGAAGTTGGAGTCATTTATTCCATCACAACTGCTAACACATTTCAGCTATCTGTACATCAAGGATTTGTATTTGTACAGTATCACCCATTTCAGAGGGAGGAAATTGTTTTTGTGAAATTCGTAACTCTTTTGTTGCTTGCAGTAGAAGATTCACTTTCACATCTACTCTTTTTATAGAAACTAACTTTTGTTTCTCAGTCTTGATGTGAAGACATGCTAGATTGCAGGTGCTCTTCAATATTTTTCTTTGGAATATGATTTCGATATGAAAACCATTGAAATTTTTTCCGAAAGAGCTAATTGTTTCCTTAAGCTGTTCTTTCGTATTAAAAATAATGGAAATTTCTTCATTTTCAATACTTGCAATTTGCTTAATAACCAAAAAGACAATGGTATGCCTTTTTTTGATTAAATGCCAAACATGGCTTCATAAGGATTTTGGCTTATTCCTCCATGATATATAATGTTCTTGGCAAATTGAACAAATGGTAAACTATCTGACCATTTATTTGCATCATTATTATTTATCTATGCAATTAGCATATTCTATATATCCTGAATGGCTCAGTTGAACAAGCCCTTCAAAATAGTATTTGACTGTGATGAAACCTTCCATGAACTTGAAAATTTTTCTATAATGATCTTTCCACATAGCGCATATTTTGGATGACTTGATTACTGAATTTTCTCAGCTATTATCTAAACGCAATATTGCTGAAACACCAAATGTTAAAAATATTGGAAGAACATAATACCCAACTTCTTCAGCTGTCTTAGTTTTTCAGAGGTTGTAGTCCTCTCAATCACCTCCTGCATTTAATTCCTTTAACTTTTCAAGAAAAAGATCACATTTCACTACAGTATTCTATTAGTATAAATTAGGGTATTGGGGAAAAAAATTAAGAAAATGTCTCTTTCACTATTCAACAAAAGAAGCAAAAGATTTGTCAAGAGACAGCCAGTTGTATCTTTGTTGACCTCAGTTTCCCTCATTTCGATCTCGACCAGAGCACATCTGTTATTGTTGACATACCAGAATGTACCTCTGAATGCACAAGAATGTAATGCAATATTCAATCTTTCCAAGACATTTATGTTATATATTGAAATTCAACGATGAAAGTCAACATTCCCAAATTTTAGTCTTTCACAGTTATACACACATATATATATATTGACTGTCATATCTAAACAACTTCTATATTTATTAACAAATAGAAAATTTTAAATATTATGCATGTTTATATAAATGCCAATTAATTATTTTATTAATATGAAATGTTAAATGATAAATAAATTATCAACTAATAATTCAGACATAAAGAAAAGTTGTTTTAATAAATATCAAATTCTGCTCAATCTGAATTCTGGAATATTTTCAAGTCATCAAAATCTTTAGATTTAAAAAACAATACAATGTCAATTTTATAAAAAAAATAACAAAATTTATTTCAATATTTTTTACTTTCCTCACTATTTATCAAAATTATTAATTAAAATAATATTCTACTTTCTTTCTAATCAGAAAAATGTTTAAAGTTGTCTTTGAGATAATATTACCATATTTTCCTTTGTATAATACAGAGATTATGTGTTAAAAAAATGTTAAACTTAATGTGTGTATTAATTGCTGCCAGGGATAATCTGATTAAAAAATTGCCCATCAGAAAATGTTTACAATAAAGTTTTGAAAATGTTGTTTATATTTTATAAAATAAATAATGGATGGTACCATAATTTGGCTGACTTATTTCAGATAAAATCAGTTTCGCCCAATTACATCCAAGAAACAATTTTGTGTTGCACATGGGTGCTCTTGTATTTCCTTTTATTTTATTTCTAATGCCATTTCTGAGATCCCTTCTAGTAAAAATATATAAATTAAATTATAATTAAACTTATTTAACATAGATTGTTTTTTTACCAGGTATTCCAAAAATGTGGTTAATGTAAGGTCAAAAAACAAAGCATGTACAGTACAGAAGAAAAAAATGTATCCAATGTATAGTTCAAAAATAATCCATTTGCTTCATTTAATTATTAATAAAACAAATATATTTTATTTTTAAAATATGTGCAACTTCATTTTAAAAATTATTAAAAACTAAAAATTGATGTTTTATTAGAACCTCATCTTGGAATTATCACTCTTGATGATTGATCTGATGCTTTGATTTCAGCTTATCCCACTTTGCAATATGAGGTGGATACAAATAAGATCCAATTAGATGTTTTTCTTACTAAATTTCTTCCTCTACAATTTATCATGTTTTTAATCATACTATGTATTTTTTATTTTGTGTAACACTACATCACTAGCAGTATATATTATCTAATATTTACTACAAAAATTAGCCCTGAATAATGTCCCCCCCCCCAGCTACTTGAAAGAAAAGAAAAAAAAGAGTCACATTTTTTTCCTTAAGCACCACATTAAAAGAAAAAAGACAAAAGGTTTTATGGATTATATACAGGAAAATATGGTAGATCATAAGCTTTCATTTTCAATATTAAAATTTTTGAACAAGTAGAAATAAATTTTACATTTTTTAACTGAATAAATCCTTACATTAATTTTCTAAAAAGAACATATTTAAAGACATTCTTTCAGGATAATTACCTAATCAAAATTGGCACATCAGTTCTAAAATTTAGAATTTTATTAATATATGAGACAAAATTCAATAAAATTGCATTCAAATTTGGTTGGATAAGGTAAAAATAAAAACATAAGTGATATGAAAGAAAGAAAAAAATTTTTGGAATGCTTTCAGAAGGTAGCAATATTTGTGTTAAATATCTTTATTCTACTAAAGACAAAAATACTTATAACTATATACTAGAAAAATATTCATAGCAACCATTTTTGATTTAAATTGGATTCAAAAATTTAATCAGAAGCATTAAATGAGTTTGCAGCTACTACAGAAATTGATTTCATTTAAATGTTCAAAATTTTTCTGTTAATTTATTATATGCTTATGATGCACAAAAAAATTTCAGTAAAAAATAATAACTTTTAAACAAATCAATGAGGAAAATAAAACAATTATTTCACAATTTTAATTTTCATAACATATCTTCTTTAAATTAAATAAAAATTATTGCAAGTTTTCTTACTGCCTATTTTTACATTCTAATCAAAAACACTACCATATTTCCAGAAGTATCTCTTTAATTATGCATGACTAAGTTATTCTCACTTACACACAATATATATATATATATACAGTAAAATTCTGATTTTTGTAATCTGTTTTGCACATTAGTTTGGTTTGTCCTTAAACGATAATTTTTTGCACATGACAGATAATTTGATTAAAACCTACACAGTTTAAAATTGATTTTAAACCATTACATACATCCAAGTCAAAAATAGGATTCAAACCCACAAGCTGTTGTACCGAAGGCCAGAGCACTAACCATTTGGATACCAGATTGGCTCTGCTCTGCAGATAATCAGCAATGTCTAATTATTAAAGAAAATTTCAATTTTTAATAAATAAAAAGCGTTTTTAAGTAAAGAAGTAGAAACTATTAGATGAATTTCTAAAAAATAATACAAATTTGTAAAAATAGAATTTTTATTTCTCAAATTATAAGCATATATAGTTCACTCATTATGATTATAAATTGTTCAAATAGATATTTCCGCTTTATTCTTCCTTAATTTAATAAATATGCAAAACTGTCTTATCCATGATAGCCATGCCACTCATTTCCACACATAATCAGAAGTTTAGTGCAAGTATATATCTACATACATATATATATATATATATATATATATATATACATACATACATATACATAAATATATACATTCACATATAATATAATATAAAGCGGTAAATACAATAAGCAACATAGAATACAGCACATGAAAGTCATTGCAATATCTACAAATATATATATTTTAGCCAGTGCAAAAGCACCCAAAGAGATGCAATATATATCAATCTGAAGAACAATAACTCAAGTAAAACAAAATTTGAAAAATCACTGATAAGAAATAAACTTATAAGAAAAAGGTAAACAAATAGTTTTCTTTTTCTACTTTACATTTGTGTATACTGATTTGATAACTTAAAAATTTTTGAAGTTCTTCAGATTGTGTCTTATCTTATGTACATTTATATGTATACACACACATATAGATACACACACACAAATATATTGCAGAGAAAAACAAAAACAAAATTGGCTGCAGTTGATGCTAATACACGAATACCTTCTTTGCAATAAAAACGCACGATTTTATGAAATTATTAATGGGCGTGATTTTATTAATTATTTCAGAAATTCAAGAGGATTTTTCTTTGGAATCATGTAAGTGAGGTTCAGTTATCTAGTAAAGTGTGATCTGGTAATTAATTAAAAATTTTAGTTAAATATTTCAAATGCAAATAATTTAATGAATTTCCTAATTTTTACATTCAAATAATTAACACATAAAATCAAAAGAAATTTGGTTTTTAAGGTAAAATTTATTTTTTTTCATAAGTATAATTATAAATTTAATGTATTTATAAATATATAAAAATATTTTTATTTAAAAGCATAATTGTACTGAATAAAAATTATAGCATTTATTATTTATTTAAACAAAATGTTTCAAATTAAGATGTACAATCATCATTACAAGAAATAATTTTATTAAATTCAAAATTGGAAATTTATTTATAAAGAATAAATGCTGAAAAAAACCAAAATTTTGCTGTCATGATAAATTATTATAATACTGACCATCCCAGACTGTACTGGGTTTCTGGAAGAACTTATAATCCCCACTTAGAATTACAACATAAAAAGTGTAACACCAGGCACAAAGGTAGTACACAAACTTCCAGGCACTTTCAGGCATTTTCCTTTGGTTTGTTGGAGTGAGAGCATAATAATAAGCTAAAGGCTATAAACAAAAATATTTTCTTAGAATCACAGAAACAATGTTGGTACTTTTGTAACATAACTTTTTTAATATTTGTGTGAAACATTCATTAATAAAAAGATTGATATGGAAGACATGAAATTGATCCAAAAAGGAAATACAAACATAACTAGCTATAACACAAAAAGTTAAATATATTCTAGTTTAAAGTGTTAGGAATTTATGCTTTTGGCATAGCATCTGGAAGAATTTGTAACGTTTTTTATGTATATATTAATAATATATAATAATACTTGCCGCATATTTTATAATAATACTTGCCTCCTGCAGACTTTCTATAGATATTTTGACATTATGCAGCAAAACTGTCATTCCTACAGATGTGCATGATGAAGATAGAAGTACAACTGTCTCTGTCTAACTTATCTTCTGTCATTGGTTCCAAATCAAAACTCTTCCTTACTATTATTGATTATAAAAGAAAAAACAAGGCCTACCACTACCATGGTTAGCCTTGTTCATTCTTTTGAAAATAATTTTTAAATTTTTCCATAATTTGAAATTAAATAACAAACTTTTTAAAATACTATCTTAATTCATCACATGAACAATGAATAATAAAAAAACTTAGTATAGTTAAAAATCCACAAAATTTATATTGAATAAAAACATAAATAAGTATGATTATCAATTTTTTGTGATTTAACATAAAAATAGTACAAAATGATTAACATATTTCCGTAGCTGAAAAAAAAAAATTTTTTTTTTCATGATAAATATTATTCCTATCTCTTCTGATTTACCGTGTCATAATGAATAAACTTTAAGGGATTAATAGAAAAGCAATTGTATTGAAATATTTTGAATACCAAGATTTTAAGATTGTCATCTAGATCAGCGGATCCCAACCGCTGTTCCGCGGCACACCAGTGTGCCGTCTGAAGCACCGTGGTGTGCCATGAGGCCCTCGTAGCCAAGACTTTGCCATCAGCCTTAGTTCATGTGTTGGATGATGTTGCGCGCATGGTAAAGTCATGACCCATGAAAAGTCGCAGCTTTGTGTGAGAAGATGGAAGCAAAGCCTTGCTGTTTCATACGGAAGTCTGCTGGTTGTCACGTGGCAAGGTCTTGGTTCGTGTGTATGAGCTGCGGGAGGAACTTTAAGTGTTTCTGACAAATGAGGGGTCAGATTACGCAAAGCAGCTTGCAAGTGATGAGTGGTGTGCAAGGCTGGCCTACCTGGCAGATATATTTCATCATCTGAATGAATTGAACACCCGAATGCAAGGCCGAAATGAAAACCTGCTTACAATTACAGATAAAATAAATGGATTCTGTTCAAAGGTGCAACTCTCGCATCAACACGTGGAAAGTGGCAATCTTGAAATGTTCACACTCACCATGCAATGGCAAGGTGTTCACACTGCTGCACTGTGTGAGATAATAGTTAAGCATTTAAAAACTCTTGAGGAGAAGTTGTCATTTTATTTCTCTTCAGTCTCCACTGAATTCCTTGACTGGGTTAGAAACCCTTATAGCTCAGCATCAGTTGTTGGAAATGAAATGACTTTACAGGAGCAGGAGGAGCTAATTGAACTGAGACAAAATCGTGGTTGCAAGCTAAGATTTGCTGATCTACCTTTGGATAGTTTTTGGTTGGATACTGCCAAGGAGTTCCCCCTTCTGGCAAACAAAGCTATTTTGACATTGCTCCCTTTTTCCACTACATATCTGTGTGAGATTAGCTTTTCAAGCATGATTGCTATGAAAACCAAATACAGAGAGAGACTGAGAACTGTTTACGAAGAGCTACGTGTGTGTCTTTCGATTCCAGCCAGAATATCAGCTTTGTTTTCAGCCAAACAGGCCCAGGTTTCGCACTGAAAGTATTTTATAATTTTTCACTATTCTGTTAATATTTCATAATAAAGTAATTATAAAATACTTTCTTTGTGCTTATTTGATTCCTATTCAAGAAAATTACTTTATTATACTCAATATAGGCACAGTGTTAATTTTTTAACATTTTCTAATGGTGGTGTGCCTCGTGATTTTTTTCCCCGCGACAAGTGTGCCTTGGTCAAAAAAGGTTGAGAAACGTTGATCTAGATAATAAATTTTTAGTTATAGTACAAAATTGATATTAAACAATTATATATTAAATTTGTTATTTCATAATTTACTTCCTTTCTCTAAACATTGTTCTCAGTTATTTTCCATACTTCAAAGATTTTAAAAAGCAGTTGAAAAAAAATGAAAGGTAATACTAAAAGATTATTATTAACAACACACATATAATAAACAAAACAGGATGCAAATGAATTCTGAAATTTAGTTATACCATATAATGATTCAACGTTAATATACGCTTTAGGTCCCCTACCCTGCCAATATAAGTTGAAAGGTGCTGATGTTTAATTTCCATTTCAAAAGTCAATAATTCAAAATATTTTGCAGTCAAGAAACACTGTTGCTTCAAGAATAAATGAGTTATCTCAAACTTTGGTTCTTCAACTGAAGGAGAAAAATAAGAAAATTACAAACTTTTCAATAAGAAATTTACAAACTAGCTGTTGACGTGAGAACTGATAATGTTGATACAGATCAACGTGCTGTTTTTATACAAGGTATTAACAGTAAATTTTAAATAACTGAAGAACTATTAAAGTGTGTTCTATTAACAAATACTACAACAGCAACTGATATTTATTCTGCAAATGAGCATATGATAGTAGAATATGAACTCGACTAGAATATACTTAACAACATAACTATAGATAGCACTCCTGCCATGGCTGGAAAACATTCTTGCGTTGTAACTAAATTAAAACAGAAAACATCAGAGAATTTTGTGGAATTTCACTGCGTAATTCATCAGGAATCATTGACAACTAAACATTTAAAAATGGACCATGTCATGTAACCTATAATTTAAATAGTAAGTTTTATAAGAAGCAGAGGACTAAATCCTTAACAGTTTTCTGATGTCCCTTATTTCACCGAAATTTGTTAGCTCAATCGAGTAGTTTTAGAAAGATTTTTGCATTATGTATTGTATTGATTTTTGTATCTATTCAAGCTTTCATGCTAGAAAAAGGCAACTCAAATGATTATGACAATGACTGGTGGGTTTATTATTCCTTTTTGGTAGATATGAATAAACACTTGATTGAAGACTTCCACAAAATAAATGAAATCGAATTTCCAATTTTCAACAATGCATTCAATTTTGAAGCTTCACATTCATTTGCAAATGAAGTTTATAAATCTTCAATCAAGCAGTATTTTGAAAGAAAAATTTAAAAGATAAACCCTCTTACATTTTATACATTATATTTCAAGATTTTGAATAAATACTGGATTTAAAAAAGGATGCAGCACACCTCCTTTGCATATTTGGTAACACCTTTTTAAGAGAGCAGATGCTTTCTGTCATGAAAATAAATAAAAACATGCATCGCACAAGACTTAAGAATGAACATCTACAATGAATATGATACCCGACATCAATGAGCTTGTCAAAAACAAGAGAGGTCAGGTATCTGGATCCTCCGTTAATCTGCGCTTTAGGTCCCCTACTCTGCCAATTTGGCGATAAATGCAGCAAGCGTGGTAAACCGGATGTTTTTATACCTAATGAGCTCTTTATGGCAACCTCCGGAGGAAATAATTTGCGCTTTTTTGCGCATGTTCATTAATTGGTTTTTTCTTTTAGCATTTTCATTGGTCGTTAATTAGTTTCAGTTTGAAAAATCGGTCATTTTCATTGGTTGCTAATTAGTTTAATACTGTTAAAAATCGTATTCCATTATCACAATGGCAACAGCATTTTTTAAAACCCGCCAAGTACGGGACCCACAGCACACTTTCGCCAAGTTGGCAGAGTAGGGGACCTGAAGCGCATTTTCACCGGATCCTCAAGTTCAAAATAATTACCCTCTTTTATAACTTTGATATGATTTTCAACAACTGTATATTATATACTATATAATTAAATAAATGTCATAATAATTCAGTACATTTTTTACTTGAATCTGGCCAGCCTATACACTCTAAATTTAATATATGGTCCCCTACAAAATTGAGTTTGACACTTCTGGGCTAACCATTTGGCTGCCAGATTACAAAGGGAGGAAATCTGGAAAAATCCCATGCACCTACTTGGATAGAAAACCTAATTTGCATTTACAGTGACAGGTTTCATATTCAATTCAAATCAAAGCTGAGCAGCAAATGATGGATACTGTATTTCCATTGGATTATATAATATATGTATATATATATATATATAATGAGAAGATGCTTAAGAATACAAGTTTACTTTTATATGTTGTCACATACAAAAGAAAACTGTATATGTTTGAATAAAACAGTTATCTAAGTCTTGATTTGAATTCTACTGTCATATTTTATATATACAAGATAATCCAATGGAGATTTACAATGGAAAATGATCATGATTTACAATGGATTTTAGGAACAACTTTGATATACCCCCCCCCCCAAAAAAAAATTACGCGCCAAATCTGGTACTATCTACGGACTCTTTAGGGTTGCTCTTTCTTATTTTGGTGTTGCTAATTTAGGTTTTTGCTGTTGCCAAATTTAGTATTTTCTTGCATTTTGTACCATTTTTTGAGTTATTTTTTTAAAAGTTTTTTATGTATTAATTATTTGCTCTCAGCGAGAATCCATCTTGGCGAGAAAAAAGGTGCCAAAAAACAGGTATTTTGGGTTGGTGTGAAAAAAATGTCGCCAAATTTCCGATTTGGGGGGGTATATCAAAGTAGTTCCGGATTTTATATATATATACATGACAGAACTAATGTAAAGTTATTTGGAGCTCAGTTTGAGAGATTGGTCTTCTCTTGAGATCATTTTCCATTGGATTATCTTATATATATAAAATATCTTGTTGGGCAGATTATCCATTATCCAATGTGAGTACTTTTTGTTAAAGTCAAACCAAAGACTCTTAATTCAAAAAAAATTATTAAAAGAGATTTCATTTTAGACCTAGACCAGAGTTGATCTTATAACAAGCTTTTCTGTGTTAGAAGCTATTTTTCATTTGTCTTGTGATCTTCAGTGATGATTGAGATTAAAAAAGTATGTTTTTAAGTAGGTAGATCATAAAAATTAAAATCAGCAACCATTTCAACAAGTCTTGGAGGTTAAGCAGCAAACTGTTATTCTCGTAATGCCCTTCTTGCTAGTCTAGAAAATGTCAACACCATGTTTGAGAGTAGATTATAGTCATTGGTGTAATGGCTGGAACAGACAAAATAGTTGCAAATAATATTCAGTAAACACAATGCATGTTTTAGGAATTTTTCTCTAATCTAATGTTAATGCTCTGAATGTGCCAATATGCTTTTACAATACATCAACTTACTATTTCCAGTTGTAATAAAGTTTAATTATTTGAATATTCAAATAAACATTAGAAAAGAATGCAACATAAACTTAAGCATGGCCTATACATGAAATTAATACAAGCAAAGTTTTGCAGGTTGAATTTTATTCATGCTAACTGATTAAAAAATGCAGACTTTATTTATCTAGCTACAATTAATGGTATATATTAACTACTAGTAACTACATTATTTTAAGAACATGATTTAAGGTTTAAATAGTTCTTCCATTAAAAAAATTCTGTAATTTTGTTACATATAATTTAGATTACAACATGAATCTTATAGCTTTTATAGTTAGTATGAATTATCTGAGTGACAAGATTAAACATTTTTGTCATTCAAATGAATCATAATAAATATTAAATAAATAATTAATTGGTTCAGACAAATGATTAATTACTTAAGAGTAAATGATGTACATGAAATAAGTAAGTGTAAAAACATAAGTATAATCAATATGCACATATATATGAAATGCATTATATCAAAAATGTATCCAGAAGAAAAAATATCCAAAATTTTTATTCCCAGTGCTGTGTGATTCTAGTATGATATTGATATATACATCAAATACATTTCACACATACATATTTTAGACACATTCTTTGCTTTGAATCATAATCATGTCATTCAGATAAGTGACAATAAATATAAAATGAAATAAGTTATTTAATGAAAAGATTCATTTTCAAAAATCTAAAACAGTTATTAAATTATTAAAAGAGAAAAATATTAGCATTAACACATAAAACAATATTGATGCAAAAATATAATAGATATTAAGATTTTCCTAATGTTAATATAATGTAAAATAAAAAGTACTGCAATATATATATACAGTAAAAATAACATAGTCGTTCCTAATGAATTCATAAATGTGAATTAAGAACAAAATCACATTACAATTAAAAAAGAGAAATTCTGAATAATTTTTATAACAAAGTTATGTAACAAATGAATTTTAAACCAATTTATGTATTCATTTCATTTAAAATATCAAGCTGAGCAATCTAGATTAAATATAATTTAACCTACTTTTTACATGCATGTGTGGTTCATAATAAAAATTTTTGGAACTTTTAAATTCTGATGGAACATTTAATGAATGACAGTGTAGATGCAAATGATATTTTAATAAATAAGGAGTAAAAGAATAACATAAATTTTTCAATGGGATAAAAAATCAAGACCGAATAAAATATATAGATATTTAAATTGCCTCAAACAATTAAAATGATTGGTATATATAAATTTTCATGAATATTCATTGGTGGAATTTTGCAGACGTGAAGCATATTTCAATAAATACGCACGAGTATAATAATCTGCACAATATGAGAAAACAAACTGTTATTCTGAATTCCAAAATGAATCATCAATAACTATTTTGTATTTTATATGGACAATTTTGTCCTCAAGGCTGCATATTTAATAAGCACTCGAATTAAATTTGCATGCAGACCTTGTATTTTTTAATAAAAGAATTGAAATTTTAGGGCGGACTTAAAGCTGATTATCAAATTATAAAAGATCGGCGAACAGAGATACAAGTGAGAAATAAAACTTACCTTGAAAACCCATTCTGTAACTAAATGCCGTAAAATTGTCCATATTACAGCTAACATTAAGACAAACAAAATATCGAAAGAAGTAAAGTTATAATAACGACATGTTAATTCATCCGTTAAAGGTTTGGATTTTTCTATGAATGTCTCTCGATATGTTTTAATCAAGAATTCTTCTATACCACGCACTAATTCTATGTACGAAGGGAACTCCTCCCAATCGGCAGAAGCCATGACAGCTTAAAAGAAACACTAAAAAGAGAAAATAATACCGATGAGTGAACGGATAAATTAATTCACAGCGGATCACCCGATCCATCTGCGAGCGTTCGAAAAAGCCCCAGTTTCGAACGAATACTAGGCGTTTGAAGTGTACAAGAATGGGAGAGGGCAGTAAACAGCCTGTATCTCACATGACGTAACATACAACTATGGTACGTGCCGAGCGAGTCGTACGTGCTTATTACAAAGTAACAAGGGTTGTTACAAAGTAACAAACAGGTACTGATTACTTTGTACTTGCTTGTTCCAAAGTAATAAGGTACAACCGCATACTTGCTTGTCCCAAAGTAATAAGGAACAAGCGCGTACTCGCTTGTTCCAAAATATTCAGTGTAACTACAATCGCTTTCAATTGGAGGGAGGATGGATAGCAGAAGGGAAATTACAGCTGGTTTAACTGGAAAATAGATGAGTGATTCTTTGAAATTGGAAGAGATCGCTTAAGTAGAAGAGATGAGCGTAATGAATAAAATAAATTCGTTTTAATATTTTTATTAATAATTTATATAGTTATTAATAATAAAAATTACATTTATATAAACTATAATTTATTAAAATAAAATTTTAAATTTTTATGATAAAAAATAATAATTTAATAAATTTCAATAAAAAAAATCGAGTTGCGAGAAATAAAAATAATAGATGCGCTTGACTGAAATAAGCATTTCGTTCATTCCTTTTGATTAATGAAATAAATGAGTTGGGAAAGCTAGTAATCGCGGTGCATTTATTTAAGGATTATCATTTTTTGTCAAATATATCACGTTATTATTATTTATTATTACTTTAAGATATTAATTTCTTTATTTTTAATTAAATTTTTAAAATGTGGTTTTTGTACCCAAAATTCTTCTAATAACTTAAACAAAAAGAAATGAATGGGATTTTTCAACTATATTTCAGTTTTAAAGGTAATTTTATAATATATTTTACATTAATAATATAGCTACAGTTTTTTACATTAACAAATAATTTATTAACAAATTAAATAATTAATGTTTTTAATTATTTTCAATTTAATTCATTATGAAGTTATATTTTGAATTTCAATTAAAAATTAATTAATTTTATACAATTAATTTTTAATTTCAATGTTTGTATTAAAAAAATCTAACTTTAAATGGAAAAAAAAAATTTTTTATTTGATCATTTGAACATGTGCGAAAATGTTTTTATACTAATGGTATAGTAAGTATATTAATAAATATCAATTATTATACTCCAAATACTGCTTAAAATATTTTGGTATCACAAACAAAACGCTGCATAGACTTATTGATATTTCCTGAATTTTATAATTTCAAACTACATAGAACTTTAAAATTATGTAATTATTATTTTTAATTAAGAATGTAAATTCGAATTGTGAAAGTTTCAATTTAAATCCTGGAGTTAATTTGAAAACAAAAAAATAATATATTTTGCATTGAAATTTGTCATAAATTTCTGGACAAAATATAATATAATTTTATTTCAATAAATGAACTGAAATTTCTTACAGTCTATGATTTTAATAAAAATTTAAAACAATGAAAAAATGTTTAAAATTTTTATAACCTAATTAGTTGATAAAAGAAATTTTGAATTAACATGTATGATTCTTTTTCTATAATATAATTACATTACATAATTTAAAAAATTATAAGCATGAGAATATTGGCTAATATGCGACAATTTTGCTTGAAAATGTTACAGTGATATATATCATAAAAATATATGATGTAAATACATCACCCACTTTGGGGATATTAAAAATAAAAAAATGTAAATTTGTATATATAATTTAATTTAAAATTTGAAAAACCACCAGCTATCTGAATGAGCCTTTAATAAATCAAATTTTCAAATATGCTTTGTTCATAACATTAAGTATTTGAAATATTATTAAATCAAAGTTTACATGATTGGAAATTTCATGAATTTTGTTACCAAAGTTATTGAAGAAAACGAAAAGAAAAAATGTAAAGTTTTATATCAAGCTATTAAAACACTTATATTTTTGATTTATTTTACAGATCTTGATAAAAAATGTTTAATCAAATTCCTTATAAATTACACCTTATTTCTTTATATTCTTATAGAATCGTTACTTTCCACAAAAATTATGAATTAAAGATCATGATCAGTCATTTAAAGACCATGATCATAGGAACTTGCATCAAACGCAATGCGTAGAGTAAGTTCATCATTTTTGCAAACAGGTTGATGAGGAGGATGAAAAACCTTTAGGGAATTCTTCCTTTTCAATAACATCTGCCCTAAAATAATCTTTTATTATTTTATCATAATATAAAATGAGGTTTTAATAAAGTTTTTTTTGAAAAAGCCTCTTTTCAGCAACGGTATAGTTATCACTTGAATTAAATGAACTGATAACCATATTTCGTAACGATTATCCTTATTAGTTATTGTTTTATCAAATTTTTGTAAATTATCAATATGAGAATCTAGCTTTGGATCATCTCTTAAACCAGATGATTCCCAAAATCTTTATAAATCATTTTTCAAATTATCGTTATCATTTATTGCTAAATAACACTGCAATCTATGTGGAATTTCCGTTTCATCCATAGAACCTGCTACTATCCAACCAAAAACTGTTTCGCCCAAAATAATATGTTATTTTTTAATTTAATTTAATTTCAATACGGGATAAAAGAGTTCATCTCCAATTAAACAATCTATTTTTCCTGGCTCATTAAGTTCTGGATCCCCATAGTTTAAATTCCTCGGTAAATTTAATTTGTATATATCTGTTTGTTTTGAAGGAGTTAAATCTGTAATTTTTGGCACTGTTTGAAATTAAATGTCTGTTTTAGAATCTTTATTGGAAATAGAAACTGTAGTGGATGTTAATCTTTTAATTGTTAAAGTAGAGCCGTTAATCGCTGCAATGGTTGCATTAACGTATTTTTTCTTTATTCATGATAAGTCTGCAACTTCATTCAAACAGAAAAACGGTTGCGAGCATGAATCAAGTAGGGAGCGAAAACAAATTAAACCATTTTTTCTTTTTATTTGTATTTTAATTGTTCAGAGTATTTTAGAAGTTAAGAGTTGAAAGTATAAAGTAATTGGGTGCAACAGAAGACGGTGGTTAGTCATCATAAGTGAACTTAGAACTTCAGCAATATCACGCTCTTTCAAGGTCAAAGGATTTTCTGTTTTGGTTTCGTCATCTCTGCATATGAGAGTGAGGTGTTTCCGGCGTAGATTTTTCTTTTCCTATATTTCACAAGGCTTTTGATTTTTATATTACGAAAACTTTTATTAAACAGTTTGGACAATAAACGAATTACTTGAACAGTTAAATTTATTTTATCATTAAACTTATACTTTTAAAATGTTTTCATTTTTAGGCTTTACATATGAAAAGGTTGATTTCTTTGCATATTTTCTAATATTCGACTTCGCTTTGAAAATATATTAATAAATTCCCAAATTTGAAAGCTTGTTTGTGACTTGTGTCATTTCGTAGTGTTTACTCGCTTCTTTATCTAACTGTTTAGAACTAATATGAATTAGCAGTAATTGAGGTAATTTATTCAATTCCAAATCTAACAATTTATAAGCTCTTAAATATTATCTGTAAACTTTTGCAATTCTTTTGATGATTCATGAGTTAGTTTCTTTAAATATAAAATTGAATTTAAATGTGAGTCCACTATTAATTTTTTGTTTTCATACCTTTCTTCAAGAGTTTTTAATAGAAAAGTGTCATCATTTATTTGAACTGATATTGCTTCACCTTTCAAGGATGCTTGTAAATCATAAAGCTTCTGCATTTCATTTAAGTCATTATTGTTGACAATCCACGAATAAAGTTGATTCTTAAAAACAATCTCTTCATAATTACCATAAAATATGGTAAAGGTATTTCAGGAAGTTTAACCATAGATGTATAGTTTGACATTCAATTTGTTTCTTATCAAATTCATTTGTATTTTTCAATTGAGAAATAAGGTCTTATCTCAATTTTATCCAGAATATTTTGAATCTTTTCTAAGCAGTGGTGTTGTCAAAAAGGAAGTACCGGAACGTCGTTCTGGTACTTCCTTTTTGAACAGGAACGCATTCCGGAAATAAAGATGATTTCTGATAACGAGAATTGGCTGACTTATTGAAAATAAAATTAAAAAGAATTGCTGATTTTTTTTCTAATTTTTGAAGAATTTTTATATGTATTATTATAAACAAGGGTTTGAACCGAACCAATACAATGTAATAATAAAATTAATAAATACTACTGTTAGCAAAATATTCTATGCACGTTACCTAAGTCAAAATGTCGATTAAAAAGTATTAGGCAGGCCACACCTTGAAGAAGTATGCCTCCAACACGCACCTATCGCTTCCCGGCCGCGTTGCTGCCCGCGAGAGACATGTTGAAAAGTACCACATACTGAAGCGACGGCTGGAAGATCTCACGCATGCGCAATATATCTGAACGGGTATCTTCCATTTCAGTGATTGCTTGAGAACTATGTGGGTAAAGCGTTGACGTTTTTATTAAATCTTTAAAGTTTGGTGTCTCTGGTTCAAAATTTAAAATTATCTCAATAGACACGATATAAAACTTAAGAAACGTGGGATTATTATTTCAAAACTCAACTGATTTCTATTGAATGTTATTCACTGTACTATAAAAACAAAGGTACATTTTTTTCAATCCAATTTATTAATATTGTAATATGATTAACACATCATTCACTTTATACTAATTTTTTTTTAATTATGTCCTTGGCTAAAATGGAGTCAAATACACGCACAAACTGGATTTTTTTTTTAATAAAAAATAGCTAAATATGCTAAAGTGATGAATTTATTGTTTGGTGCAAAGTTATAACTGAAATTAAGTTTGATTTTTATGTAACATTTATTAAAAGGAAACTAGTTAATACGATATACTTTCCAGTATTTATTTGGGAATAAGATCATAATAATCTTTTGCTACGACATGTTAATTTTAAAACTAAGCTAAATCATATACTTTAAATACTAGTCAGAGAATAAGTGGTTTGTTAAAGGAGCAAAAAATATTCTCTTTATAACAAACTGCAAATATTTACTCAAAACTATATAGAATTTCTTTTAAAAATACATCTGAAAATGTATTAAAATCAATTAATCAAACCTATATCAAACAATAGCTAATCAAATAATAGCCCAAAAAATGCCGCCATCGTAAATTTTTTTTTATATAAAATATTCCAGAGATAACTATCAAACACATACGCACAGTATAATCTCCAAACTATTTGATAAATTTCTGATATTTCTGCTAAAAGCATAATGAATATTCTTAATACGCTTCTTTAGTTAACGGATTCAAAAATGGCAAATATTTTGTTGGTTATTTTAAATTTATTAATAACTGTTTACACATTTTTGTTAGTTATTTCATACTTTACATTTGTTATATTACATAAGTTTAAATGCACATTTATGTAATATAACCTAATAGTTCAATATAAACCAGTACAAAACTAAAAATAATAAAGAATTTCATTGGAAATTATTAATATATTACACAAAGTATTGTAAAATAATTGCGCAATCCAAATGGTGAATCTTTTAATTGTTTATGCTAGCTAAAAGTTAGTATGAACAATATTATATTAACGTACTAGAAATATGAATTCTAAAATCCATAGAAATTCATAAGGATAGAGATTCTTAATTCTAATATTTATTTAAATTAATTTTACTAGAGTATTTTAATTTGTAACTTTTTAAAACTTAGAAACTGTTTGGAAACATTTATCCATATTGATATCCCATTGAGGCGACAGCAGACGGCGCGACGTCATGCTGTCTGTCTGCTGTCGCCTCAATGTTGCCTTAGTGTCAATTTCGCATATTTCTAAGAACCTCTCGCTACAAGATGGTGCGCGCTACATATATGTATGTAGTAGTTGCATTTTTCTATAATCTTTAATCTAATAAACTTAAAGTGTAAGTATATTTCATTTTCATTATTAATAAAAAATGTCCGTTTTTTTCCTATTAAAAAATAGTATTTATTTTATTAGTAATTTCAATATGAGTGAAAAAAGAAAAAATTGTAGCATCACCGATTTTTTAAGAAGAAACTAAAAACTAGCAGCGAAGATGAGTCAATGACACAGGAAAATGCAACATAGAGCCAAGTATCCAACGCCAACTTCAACGCTGATCAACTGGAATCTGTTGAACTTGCAGCCATGGCATGAACGTCAATAAGTACTTATAATGATAACGATTCTGACGAAGTCTCGTGGCCTAATATTTGGAGTGCGGAAATGTGGTAAGAAAAGAAAAGACAGTTTCCTTGGTTACTTTCCGAATCAAGAAAATTAGGTTGCTCTTTTTGTAACAAAATACAGCACTTAGGGGTATCTAAAACCCGTGGTGTAAATATTTCAAAGGAATGGAGTTCCACATCCGTTTCTTACTACGGTAAAGATAAAAAATCGCAGTTAACGTCATTAAGAAAAAAAATTTTTGAACACGTGAAAACAACAGTGCACATTAATTCAGAAAAAATTTTAAACAGCGAACAGCATTAGCCAATGGAAAATGTAATAGATAATTTAAATAAGGTGTCTATTAAGAGCATGTCTTTAGTATTTAGAGCTGCTTATTATTTAACCAAACACGACCGACCACATTTGGATTATTATAATTTATTGCAATTGCAAGAATTAAATGGAACAATTTTGGCACCTGGTTTACGGTCCAGATATACCTGCACAAATATAATTAATCACATATCCAAAAATATGAAATTAAGAATTTGTTCAGAAATTATTAAAACAAATGGAAAGATTTCGATTCTCATTGATGAATCTGCAACATTAAGTAAAAACTCTACTCTAATTGTATTTTTAAAATTCGAAATAAATAAAACCAGTGAACCACGATTGCTCTTTTTTATATTTTTTTTATTTAATAGAATTGTATCAAACAGCATCCACCATTACAGAATACCTTTTATATAATTTGGGAAAATATGGCTTCGACGAGAATTATTTAAAACAAAATTTAATTGCATTTTGTCATGTATGTTAGGTAGACCGAGAGACGATACGATTC
>JAPDSC010065727.1:136837-169606 GCA_026290005.1 Latrodectus geometricus | reverse complement strand
ATTTGTATTTGAATTTTAACTTACTAAATGTTTAATAATTCAAATATTGTCTTGACTAGTTCTTAAGAAAATCAAATACTATGCCACAGTTAAATTCCATTTGGTTGATAAGATTGAATTATTAAAATGAACTCTCTTAAAATGATCCATAAATTTATTAGAAAATAATATATTTAAAATGAAAATTGATCAACCACAATTAATTTAATAATAATAATCTACAAATAAATAATAGTTTTTAATATCAAAATCTGACGAAAATATTTCATACAAGGACTCTTCTCTTTGGGACCACTCACACTCCGGCCAGTTGAATTCTGAACCTAAAATAATTTTTCTTCTAGCAAAGGATTAGTTCATGGTAAAATAGTGATGGGTTTATTGAGTACAATGTAGAATTGTTGTATATTTTTTCAATCCTATTTTCAATCACTGATTGATAGAATAAAACTGTAGCTTCATTATTTTTATTTTAAGAAACTCATTTGCACAACTGCTCTCATTGGGCCAAAATCTTACAGAACCCATGTCTGTTTTCTTAACTAATGGCTCTGGGATGCAAAGCATATGCCCCATTAGATGGTCAGCCTAACACAAAAACCTTAGTGTTTAATTTCCAAGTGTACTTAGTTCTATCGCATTAAATATGTTGCTGACACAATACTCCAAGCTGCATCTGTTTCTATTTTTAAAATTTCTTCTATTCCACGTAAGTGAAACCATGGTGGAATGAAGAGTGCCGACTATCTTATAAGAAACAAAGGAAGCAATAGAATATTTTCTGAAGATATCCAACTAAAAAGCTCAAGCTCATAGAGTAAGACGCCAGAGTCAAAGAGAATCTTGGATTCGTAATTTGTCTCCAATTACCTCATCGACATCCATCAAGCAATTGTAGAGGAAACTGAAAGTAACCAATGGTATTTATCAGGATTATTCCTGTCCTGTTTTAAAAACTGGAGGTGATGTGCATTCCTCAAAGGTGGATATTGCCAATGTCATCAGAGAAACCTTTACTAGTGTGTCTACCTCTTATTTATATAGTCGTAGGTTTCACATATTTATGGATAAATTATATACCATTTATCATCAATCATTTATCACTTCTCTTTCTAGGAGGCTTTGACTCTACCTCGAGACACTAGTCTGTGACCCCAACTAACTTTGTAACGAGTACGAGTACAAGCTTTCAAAGGTCTAAAAGAATAGCTGAGCAGACCCCTCTAAGATTTTCCCATCAAAGTAATCTATCGTACAATTGTGCTTTTGGATTGTCAGAATTGAAAATTGCATAATGTCTGGCTAACGATACCAGTCCAAGATATGATAGAATATCTTATCAAATGCTCTGTCATTTACATCCAGATTCATTATTAAACATACTTTTATTGTTTAATAGAATCTGGACTGAGCATGCGTAACTCACAGCATGAAGAGAATCAATGGTGATTCCTATTTTAAAACTGGGTAAAGATTCCTCTGACCCAATGAGTTATAGTCTAATGGCACTTACGAGTTGTCTATGCAAAACTTTCGAGTGCACGGTCAATGCTAGACTTGTCTACATCTTAGAGAAGAATAATTGCGTTCCTCCTCATGAAAGTGGTTTTCGAAAAGGTCCATCCACTATTGATAATATAATAGATTTGGAATCCCACATTCGAAATGCTTTTGTAAAGAGAAACCATCTTGTTGCAATCTTCTTTGATGTTGAGAATGTATATGATTGTACAGGGAGTTATGGCATTCTCCATACTATGTAGCATCCTGGCTTTAAGGGTAATCTTCCTATATTCATACAGAATTACTTAGTCTTTCGATTTTTCAGAGGCACTATTTTCCAATAATTTTACACAAGCTGAGGATGTCCCTCAAGGTAATGTTTAAAGCGTGACTGTTTTTAACCTTTTTATCACAAACATACTTCATCAATTACCACCTTCTGTTCATAGTAATTTATATGTTGATGACTTGCAAAGTTCATATCAAGTATCTGACATGAATGTAATTGAAAGACAATTGCAAAAAACTCTAAATAATTTCACTGCTTGGTGTGCACAAAATGGCCTTAGCCTATCTCCAAGTAAAAATTGTTGTGTTTATTTCTACAGGAAAACTAGTTTTCATCATGATCCTGTGCTTCACATAAACGGTAGACCTATGCCTGTAGTAATGAGATAAAATTTCTTGGGGTGATTTTTGACAATTAATTTTCCTTCCACATGTATTACATCTGCAGAAGAAGTGCCAACAATTGCTCAATATCCTCAAGGGGTACAGATAGCATATCACTCCTTCGAATTCACCAGTTGGGAATTTTAAATCGCTTTGACTACGATTGTGTTGCATATGGATCTGCTAGATCTTCTGTCTTACGCAAATTGGACACTGTTCACCACTCTGTTTTAAAGATATGCCCTGGAGCATTTTGCACTTTACCCTTCCAGAGTGTATATGTAATCTGCCAACAATTAGCATTAGACTTGAGGGGGATGCAGCTCTCTCTGAATTATTATTCAAATATTATGTCCACACCTCATCATCCCTTACATTCTACGATTCCAAATGCCACTCTTAAGAGATTATATAATGCTAGACTATTCACCATTCAATCTTTTCTCACACATATTAAATCCTATCATTTGCTGTATCACCTATGTGATGTCTGGATTGAGTCTACAGACTTTTTGCCCAACCACCCTGGCATGATCCATGCATTACAGTACTCAATGCCTTTGAAGACTTTAAAAAGTCAGACACAACTCCTGTTATTTTTCAACAGCTTTATGCATTTCATCGCTGTCAGTATGCTATGTCACTCCTGTCACAGATGGATGCAGGACACATTTTCAGTGGAGTTTATGTTGATAATACCTCCATCAGTTATAGCTCTTTTGAAATGGATTCAAGATACTGTTTTATTTGATACCAAGCCACATAGGAATAGATGGCAATGAGAGGGTTGATGTGGCTGCAAAATCTGCATCTACTTCTATCCTGCCTTCATTCCATCAATAGATTGAGAAAAGAATTCAAACATTTCATACGTTCTCTTTGGCAGGAATCTTGGGATATGCAAGTCAGCAACAAATTCTATTCAATCTTTTCATTTATCATCCCATTATTTGTTTTACTTATACAAGGCAAATTTATTTGGAATGCAAAATAAAAAAACCGCATAGGTTTTTTTTTTTTTTTTTTCCCCCCTTTTTTTCTTTCTTTCTTTTTTTTTTTTCTTTTATGCCAAGGATTGCAAACCCTGAGGGCACATCTTTTGTTTCATTGTCATAACCTCTTTTCTGGATTTTTGCATTTGGTAACCAAATAAGCTATACTATGCTCTTTTATTATGAATAAATTTAAAGTTTATTACATAGTTTTGATGAATTTATTAATTTCTTGTAAATTTCTTGCTTTTTCACTATTGCTTAACAATGTAATCATTGGAATTGAACTCGGATGTAAAGTAAGAAATATCTGCCTTGTTTCAATTTTATTAAATTGTAAAAATTTTCTATAGGTTTTGAGTGATTTAATCTTAACTGCAATAACGTAATTTTTTTAAAAAACAAGTAATTTTTTGATTTTTAGCAAGTAACATGTAACAATTTTTAAAGAAATTTTTGTGTTTCAATATTAAGCAAATCCAGTGCTTTTACTATTAAAAAAATGGAAAATTTTCTTGGAGATAATCACTATTATAATAATTGTATACATTTCATTGTCACAATCTGAATTGAATTAGTGATTTCATTGTCATTTTCTGATTATTTTTTTAGTACAGTTCTAAATGTTAGTAATTGGTCTAAAAATTTGAAAATTTACTTATAGTACCTTTTATTTTGTTAACTTAGATGGAGAAAAGCTGGAACTGATTATGTTAAGAAATATCTTGATAAAGATAACAAAGAACAGGTTTGATTAAACATATATTTTAATTTACTATATCTTATAATATTTTATAATTTCTTTCTAGAGTTCAAGGGTAATCCAAGACTCCTTTTTTATTGATTGAGTTTATCATTTTAATTTTTTTATATGATCAGTTACTTTTAAAATTAGAGCGTGAATTTTGGAGGAAATAATGCTGATTAGTATTATATGTTAAAGATGTAAGTATTGTAGTGGATGAATATAGTAATGTGATAATATATTACAGCCTGTGAACATATACATGCATGTACACATGCAGACATGTCTTATCCATAACAAATTTGTTTAGTTTTTTCACTTGGTTCTACTTCTCACCCAAAACTTATTTTTGACAAAATTGATAATATATTCAAGAATTTCTCTTAATTTTTAAAGCATTTCTCGTTTTACAAAAAACAGTAATTTATTTTTTTAATTAATTATGTGAAAATTTCATTTATAAAAAGATTAACATCAGTAAATTAATCTTTATTCATAAACAAGTTTGATAAGTGAAGGGTGTTAAAGTAATGTATGATCATTTTTATATCCAACAGAAAATTTCCTCTTTATTTATCATTTTTTAATAAAAAATATTAAAAAATTTAAATTTTTATTGCAGTAGTGCTGAAACCAGTACTTAATATTTTTGGGAATATACTTTAAATGTTAATAAATTATTCAATCAAACAATAACTATTACATAATAAATTACTTAAGTAATCTAAATTATTTGTATTACTTATTTAACAGAATTGGTTTCTATAATGATATAATACTAAAAATTTAAATCATCCTCAATAATCAGCATAATTCTCATTTTTTATATTTTTTCTGTTATAGTTTTGGGATTCAGCATTAATAATATATTTAAAAAGAAGTTAATCTTTTTGGTAAAATATATATTACCAAAGAGATGGTTATTAAATAAATCTTAGATAAAATATTTATTTAACTGAAAGCCTTTTTTCAATTGATTAATATTTGCTAAAAATATTAATCAATTGAAAAAATGCTTAAGTTAAATATACACATAAACATATTAATAGTTTTGAAATATTATATGATTGTGAGCAGCTTTAATCATTAATATAAATAAAAAACTTTTTTATATATTAAGTCTAGTTTTTAATATGTTAATAAAATATATTTAAATTTAATCCTCACATTTTCATTTAAAAATAATTTTTTTGTAAATATTTATGTAGGAATGTTTCTTGAAACATTTTATAAGATAAGTAATTCCAATAAAATGTTATCAATCATATGCCATTTGTTGCTATAGTTACATGTAATAAGAAATTTTCATGTACAAGCATGAGTACCAAGCATGCTTGGTACTCAGTTTCATCAACTTATTGAAGGAATGAAAGGCTGAGTTGACTTTTCCCAGCCCTTTCACAGAATCACTACACCACCAGGCTAAACAAGAAATGTCAGCATTTTAAAATATTTTCTTTTTTTTCTGACTAAACTTTTAATACAACTTTTACAACTACATAGAAAGGTGCTTTTTCTCTTGAAGGTTTCATCTAAGAAGCAAACTTTAAAGACTGCTAAAGGCTCCATTGTCAGCATAAATTCTTTGGAAGATGTGGAGGCTATGAGTGCATTAACTGGAATTACCCCTGCTCTGACTGAATTACAAGCTGAAGAAATGCAGCAAATCTATGATACGTATTTTAAAAACAGAACAAACAATTATGATCCAGATCTTACTATTACCAGATATAGAGAAGAAGTGAGTAAGCTTTCTGGTTTCAAATGGGATTCTGTTATGCTAATTACTTACTTCATAAATATCTTTAAAAGCAAATGATTTTTAGTTTCATTATTTGATTGCAATATTTTATGTATCAATGTAAATGGAATTTTGTAATAAATACTAATTTATATAAAAGAGATTAAAAATAACATTAGAATTGTCATTTTAATTTAATTGAACTAGTGCTATATTAATCAAATTCACCTTAATTGTAAGTTTATGTTTCTAAAAAATCTTAATAAACTATTTTTTGTTGAATGAATAAAGTTTGTAAGACAATCAAGCATGTAAGACATATTACTTGCAAAACTTATAACTTTTCATATTACACCTGTGAAAAACTTAAATTGGAGTAAATATTATGTAAAACTTTTAAATTGTGATATAAAATATATTTTATAATTCCCATGTAATAAAAACAGTTTATAATTGTGTTATTTCTTTGTAAAATGTTTTTGTAAAGAATTGTAAGTATTTCTATTATAAGTATTTTCCTACAAAATATAAGAGAAGAAAATGAATGTAAATGATTTTTGAGTACATAATTTTTTCATAGAAAATATTCATGGATTTCATTCTTTGTTTATGGTGCATTTTGTTTTTTGATTTCATTGCATTTTTAATTATTAAGTTCAGTAAATATCTTTTTAAAATGAAAATTTTATTTTATTTAAGATATCTAGAATGTATCTGTCAAAATCTTAAATTAAAAAGTATCCAAATAATGTATGTATTATAATTTGACTTTTGCTCTTATTTAAATATAGAAATATTGAAACAGACAATATCTTCAAAAATGTAAAGAAATAAATAAAAAATCCATCATAGAATAATAAATTTCATTGATAGGGATGCATGCTTACAATTTTTTTTGTTTGTCGTGATTTTATATTTTGAGTATAACAATTCTGGAAATTAATTCCTTAACACAATAATGCTTCATATGATACTATTAAAATTTTTTCCCAATTTGAAAAATAACATTTTGGCTCATTTACACTAAATCAATGATTTATAGTATTACTATGGAGGCTTAAAACTGAGTAGTGTTTTTTTTTTATCATAGAGTTCATACAACTCTGTATATAATAAAATAATTTTGTTCATTTGAACTAAATCAGTGATTTATAGTACTGGCTCAAAACTAGGCAATATCATAGGGTTTGTACAACTCATGGAAACTGCTGGAATTAAAAAAATAGTTTTAAGGGCCTTTGAAACTCTTGGAATTTCAACTTAACTCCTTAAAAATAGTAAATTACTCCTGGAATTTTTACTTACCTTGATAAATTTATTTTTTGTTAGAAAATATTATAATTTTTTTAAGTTTTTTGTTTTAAAATCTTAAAGTCTTAAATGAAATCATCCCAAAACAAAATTGTGTATTAGCTCTTAATATTACCATTAGATGATGGCACAATCGCTAATAAATTGTTATTGTATTCATAACTGTTGATTAGAATAAAGATCCAGTTCAGCCATATGGCCTCATAATAATCCATTTCAGTCAAGACCGAATGTAGAATTAAGATACATGTGTGTGATGAGATTTCACTACTGCTGCTCCTGTGAAAGAATGTAAACTCAAAGCTTGTTCTGAAACTTTAGATTCATTTATTTCTTCAAAAGAAATTTTAAGGACTAAAATTCTATGGGTTCTTAAAGTTTTAACCAGTAGATTCAGTTGCAGTTCAATATAAATTCTCTTTTTCAAATAGTGTTTCTAGACAGTAGTATTGCAAAGTAATTCAGTTGCGATGAAAAAAAATATGCTTATTTAACAGTTTTTGAAATTGCACCTTATTTTTTCAAAATTAGAAGTTAAAAATGCTAATATTATATGCTTCTCTTTAATGAAAGTTTATATGATTATCTGAAAAATAAATAAATAAATAAATAATAATAATAATAATAATATTGGATTGTGAAGTAAGATTTTGGGTTAATCATATTTTTTAAATCACTGAACTGGAGATAATTTGTTTGAAAATGTTAATGAGAAGTTTTTAGAATTAAGAACAAGTAGATTACTCCAGTTATCAATGAATAGGCCAAATATGAACTTGTCTGTTTTCAGCAACATAACTGATTTTTTAAAGTGATCAGTATTGAAATATTGTAAATGTTAGAAGTTGCAGGCTACATTTTCTACGCAATGCTTAAAGCCATGGATAGTTGGTTGGTTGGGTTTTATGGCCCAAAGTTCAAGAAAGGACATGCTGCATCAAGACAGCCATGGATGTTCATCACTTCTAGAAGTTAAGGTAACAGCAAGTGCTTTTACAGACTATTTGAGGACTCAACCTCTCGTAGGGAAGACTTTGGTAGACTTGGGCCAGGTGTTAAATTTCATTTAAAGTTTTGCAATTATTGATGTTTATAAAATGTATTTTCAACAAATTGCTTGAAATGTTACCATATCTTGAAACATGTCATTTGTTCAAAAAATTTTTTTTCTAATCCTGGTACCAGAACTTTTGGTATTGTGCAGAAGTGTACAAAATATGCTCTTTTTTCTGTTAAATGAATTTTTTTTTTTATATTTATTGCTCTGAAGTCGAACCTTTTCTGATACTTTATCAAATTGATAAACCAATTTTGCCATTTATTGCTGAAGTTTTTCATGCATTGTTGAAAATTTTTTAAAATAGAATCTTTGTGCTATATCTTCATTTAAACTTATTAGTATTGATGCAACAGATAAAGATACATTTAAAAAAATGCTAGCCAATTAAATGTTGGATTTGTTACAAAAAAAAAAAAAAAAAAAAAAAAAAAAAATTATTTAGGCAAAACTTTGACAGAATTTTTTTTTTTTTTTTTAAATTGCAAATGATTTTTAGTATCAATGATAAAAAAGTAGTTATAGAAAAATGACCTTTGCAATATTCTGTGGTATGAAAAATTTTATATTTAAATATCTCTATATTTATCTGATTTGTAATGAATCAAGTAATTTAAATAAAATGCAGAAACTTTTGTATTTGTCTAATACATCTAAAATAAAACTGTTATAAAACAATTTCATAATTTTGTAGAAAAGTTTAAATCATCGCAACCAACTGTAAAATTTCAAGATTATATTGATAAGACATTTTATTCTATTAGAGATAGAATTGATACTTTTTATTTGAGTTTACTCTCAAATAAACAAAATTATTGTCACGTATGGAAAGCAAATAATTTGCTTTTACTACTCTCTCATGGTGAAGCATCTGGTAAATGTGGATTTTCTGTAAAAATTTGATGGTAGAAGAATTTAAAAAATCTATCTATTCTAACTAAGCCCATCATTGATGATCCATCTGAAACACAGAAGATGTCAATATAATAATGAACAAAATCCTTCTTAGTTTGTCTCTGTTGCCAAGCAAATGTATAAAATATTTAAATAAATTAAAAAAAAAAAGTCAATAACAGGAAAAGTGAAAAACACCTCTTGAAGAAATGGATAAACTGAAAATCATAAAGAAGCATTTGAAAAATTAGATAAATGAATTTGAAAAATCTACAATAGAGTATGCTGAGGCTAAAAGAACTTTAAAATTAACGTTAATAGCAAAATCTATTACATGTTGTAATGGTGTTTCAGAGAAATAGTAGTTATTACTTATTAATAATAAATTGAAAGTG
The DNA here is from genome assembly GCA_026290005.1 of Latrodectus geometricus. NCBI lineage: Eukaryota > Metazoa > Arthropoda > Arachnida > Araneae > Theridiidae > Latrodectus > Latrodectus geometricus. The sequence continues at coordinate 160,296 of JAPDSC010065727.1, read as the reverse complement.
AAAGCTTTGCAGGTGGAAAGTTTGCCTTTTCTAGCAGCAATATTTTGTATATATAAATAGCCAAGAAATAAAAAAAGTCTAGAATATGGATATGAAATTGTATAGTTTTAAAAGAATTTGGGAGAAAAAAATTAGAATTACTTGCATTAAATAATAATTGGAAAAAAATCATCCTTGAAACTTTAGATAATAATTGTATTTATTTTGTTTGAAATAAGTATATTTATTTGAAAAGATGTTGTTATACACATCTTGAAATACTCAATAAATTAATAGATAAAAATCTAATAGATATTTTTAAAAAAAAGCTCTAAAGTTACTTATTTTATACAATGTATAATTCAGTAATGTAAAAAATATTAATTATTTAAATAAAAATTTTTTTCTGTTATAGCTGTAAAAATTCATTGAAGGCTTTAGAATAATAAAATCATTCAATATAATTCTAACTTAAATATAAAATATTAATTTTTACAAATATAATTTATTTTTATAACTTACAAATATGATTGAAAAATGTTGCATATACATAATTATATACAAATTTGGCTAAGAACAATTGGGAAATAAAAAAATGTTTAATATGACTGTTGATAACCCCTAGAAATTTTATTTTTGACTCCTAAAAAATTCCTAGAATCCGATTCTTGGAATAAGTACAAATTATAATATCATTAAATCAGTAACTTAAGTAATTCATTTTTATCATAAATTGTTTTTGACTTATTGAGTAGAAACACACACATGTATTGCATTTTATTTAAATATTAAAGCAAGATATTACATGTAAAAACCTATAACATATTTGAAGCTGTCTCACAATTATAAAAAAACATTGAATGTACAACAAAACTATTTTATTATAATGTAATATTTCACTACACAAAATGAACTCTTACACACGTAATGCAAATATATTAGGTCTACCAGAAGGTTGTCTGTCTGTCTCATTAGAATAATTTTAAATGCATGCTATTTATTTAATCCCTGTTTGCCTTTTTTATCTTTCAGTTTATGTATACTGACTAAGCTAATGAATTAAATTGAAGATGATTGCATCTCACTGAAAATTATTAGGAATTATTTATTTATGCTTGCTCATAAAGTTTATTTTGTCCATTGTATTTTGTGTGAATTCCAACAAGGAAGAAATGCACAAAATGTGTAGAAATTTTTTTTGAATGTGTTTAGTGAAGGTACGGTTATCCTATATGAGTGTGATGCTCTTTCCCTCACAAGATTATTACTCTAGGTAATCCATATCCTAAAGAGTTACACCTAAACTCCATTGAGGGCCTATCAGACTTTATAAACAAAATAGGTGACCCAAGACAATAGAACTAGGAAAAAATTGGGCTTGGAGCATGGTATAAAATGCAACAATGAAGAGGTGCCACATATCTGACAAGCTCAAGAAGAAGAAGGTACAGTTTATGATAGAGTATCCACAGAAGCTGATTTGAAAACTCTCAAAAAGGTCTTATTTTGACTTCTCTGAAAAGCCACGTTTTAGGCAACAGTCTTTCTTTAACAATGATACCCTTTGGTTTTATTAGAGAAAAATCCTGTTCCAACAACATTGGAGATTATGAAAAGATTTGATTCAGTTTTTCAGACCATTTTGGATCATATCCTGAAATTAGGAATTGGTGTGAAAATATTCAAGATGTGTGCCACATGAGTTAAATGTGAAGAATTTGAATGATTAAGTCATGATATATATCTCTACTTACACATTGCAAAATGGAAACCATCTTTTTGGTAGTTTATTGAGTATGAAAAGTGGATTATCTGTGAAAACATTGTGAGGGGAGGAGAATATTATGAATGTAGAAAACCTTCACCTTCCATCTTTAAATCAAGGTTGAAGCTCAATAAAGAGAATGTTGTGTAAATAAAGGGGGGGGGGAGCATTCGAGGACCAAAACATTTTGATCTGTTGAAATCAAACAAAATGTTAAATTTGGAATTATATTATCTGCAGTTGACAAATTTAGAAGCAGTACTCCAAAAGAAAAGAGACTGGCAGTATTCAATAGGGGAAAAAAGTATATTACTTCATGATAAGCCAAGACCATTTGCTTATTTGGAGATTTGTCTTGCAACAGTTGGTTGGGTATATGATTATCTCTTACTTTTCTCCATATAAATTTTTTACTGGGCAAAAAATTCAAAAATGAAGAAATCATACTAGCATTGATTCAGTTTTTTGTCTCCAGTGATGAATTATTATTTCATAATTGGATATATAGTTTGCAATTACTTTGGCAAAAAGTCCATTATATTATACAATAAAATTTATTCAAAGTATGAACAATTTATTATTTCGTTTTCTGAAAAATGGACAGAACTTTTTGGTAAATCAAAAATGTATCCAAATTTAGCTATTGGTTAAAAAATTAAAATGTTAAAACTGTATTTTAATTTAAAAATTCCAATCAATACAATTTAGCTAAAAAAATTTAATCTTCAAGCTTGTAATTCATTTACTTTGAAACTTCATATTTACTATTTAACTATTTAAAACAATTTAAACTTGTTTGTGTATCACTTTTAAGATTAAGCCTTAGTAATATCTCATGAGAAGCAAGAACTATAAATAAAGCTTTTTAAATTGCAATAAAATTTTGGACAGATTGAAAGTTACAATATAAATAAAATCCATTTTGGTATAGTTAGCTTGTGCTTTCAAATTTTTGGCTTGAAGGTTTGAATTAAAACATTACATTTCTGAAAAATATTGAATTGGAAACTAAATTTAATGAGTTAAAAACATATACAATTGAAAATAAATATTTTATAAGTAGTTATGTAAGTTTATGTTTTCTCTCACATTTTTGTTAAATTTCTTTAAGTGAAATTTAATTCAAATTTTTATCTTGTATGATAAACATTGTTTAAATTTATTTTTACATATCATATGTTAAATTGTTTTTTCTTCTTTTTTTTAAGTTAAAGCAATTTTTAGTTTTCTTTACGATGTAATTTTAAACATATTTACATCATAGTTAAAAATAACTTGTTCTACCATGTTTTCAATAATTGTATATAATCAAAGGCGAAATATTGTGAGCATTAATCGATTCTTTATATTTACTGTTTAGTGTTAATAATAAAAAAGATAGTTGAAAAAAATTTTTATTGAAAAAAATTACATGAATTTTTTTCAAAAAAAATTTCATAATTTTCCAACTTTTTCATTAATTGATGGAATTAATAAACAAAATCAAATTATACTTTTTCTATATACATTTCTGATTTTAATTTATGTTATTCAAGGATAAAGTTATATTTTTTAACATAGTCATATTTGTATATGAAAAATGTATATTCTATTACGATACAATTTTATTTATCCCAATTAAATAAATCACTTTAGTTTAACTTTCATTCCATTATGTTTACTTTCAAAAAGTTAAATAGAAGTATATATTTTTCTGCTTATTAATATAAAATATGTGTGATATTTTAATTAAAAGTTTGCATATAAAAGTTAACATTCTGATTTCTGAAAATTTAAAATATGTTTTGTTTCACATTCAATTAATTCTATAACTGTGCAATATTTTCTAAAACAATTACTGACTTCTTCAATAATTGTTTTAGAAAATATTAATGACTATTAGATAAGAAAACTTATGAAATAAAAAAGACAAATCAATTAATATCACTGTTTTTAATTTTTCCTTAAAACAAAAGCAATATCTCTGATCTATCATATTCTTTTCCATCTCAGATCTTGCAACAATTAGAGATAAATCCTGTAGTTATCATTCAAGGACCTACTGGCTGTGGTAAGACTACTCAGGTTCCTCAGTATATTCTTGACCACCATCAATCGAGGGGAATATACTGCAATATTATTGTCACTCAACCCAGAAAAATTGCTGCTATGAGCATTGCTCGAAGAGTTTGTCAAGAGAGAAACTGGAGTGTAGGAACAATTGTCGGTTACCAGGCAAGTATCGTGTTAGGTTTTTGTTCTTCAAATTACATTATTTTAAATCACTTTAATTACGTTCATAGCTATCTAAAAATTATATTGTTGTTAGTTTTCATTTAAAAAGTTTCTCCTTCATTTGATATTAGTTGTACATGTTTAAATTGGAGAAGCAGTTTTTTGAGTGAAGCTTTCACTTTGGGTAGCTGTATCATGCTTTTTTAGTATGAGGATATTGTCATGAAGTATTGGAGGGCATGTGAACTAATGGCTTAAGCACTAATGTGTAAAGTATTTGTAAAATAAATAAATATTGAAATAAGTAAAATTTTATATAATTATGTTATTAATATTATGTATACCAATATAATTATTTGAAAGGAAAAAATATTTATTTATAAATATATTTAGGGTATAAAAATGGTGATTTGAGGAAATTCTGTGTGTATGTGAGTTGTACTCTTCATAGGGAATTGAAAATTTTGCTTGGCTACTGAGAAATAAAGTTGATCTTTCAAGTGTTTCTATTTACAAATTAATTTCAGTTTTATCTTTTTTTTTTTTTTTTTTTTTTTTTTTTTTTAAAATAGGTACAGAAAATTAGGGAATAATCACAATATCACCACCAGAAAAGTGGGGAGAATTTGGCCTCTGATTTTTGTTCGTTCAGTATGTTTATTTGTATATTTGCAATCTAAGCATAAGAAATACAATAACCTCTAAAATTTATCATTTTATAGGATGATTTATAGTTCATGGGTGCCTCCACTTCTAGAATTCCTGTTGTCTTGTATTTGCAAAAAGTGACTCTTATATATTTTTAAGAAATTTATATTCTATGTATTTTCATATTCATTATCAAAACATTAAAATTTGAAGAACAAAAGAAGGATAAAAAATTATATTTTAAAGGAATAAATTATTTTCATCAAATGAGTTTTCATAAGAAATGGAAGTGCCAATAATAATAATCAATGTTGATTTTTAATTGATTATCATAAATTTGTCTGTTACTTGAGGATTCTAAAAAATTTTGTAATGGAGAAATAAAGTATCATTGCATTTCAAGATTTGTTCATTCCTGATTTTTATATATGAGTTTCCCCACATTAAGTTGCAAGTTGAAAATCAAAATTTAATGAAAAATTGCAAAGATCCTTAAATGTAATAATTTTAAAAACTTTAGCATTATAACTACCAGTGCTATCCTATAGCTATTTTCTTTGATTTTAAAAACCTAATATTCAAAGATTGATTTTCATAGTCTACAATATTCTCCTTTTGCAGGAGAAGAAATCAGAGAAAAGTTTAAAAATAAAGTAATTTTCTAATTTAATTCTAAACATGTTTATGCAAAGTGCAGCATGTAAAACCAGTTCATTGTAAACTTATAGATTTCGTTTTTTACAATTATTTGTTTATATTTGTATACTATGTTTTTAATAACAAAATTCCTATGTGTGGGGACCATATTCTTTGTGACGACAATGAACAGGGAATTAGTTTTGGAAATCCTAGAAGAGTTTTATTCAAACATTTCAGAAGAAAAACATCATTTAAGTACTTTCAACAGGACAGTACTAAATGCTACAGATCAGTTCATGGTTGTTTCTTGTGCATGAGGTTTTACATCTGATAAGATGATCATCAAAGGCTTGTGGTCTTCTCGGTGACTTGACCTGTCTACTTTTGATTTTTACTTTTAGGGACTGTTAAAGGGAAGAGTGTATGAAGCAAATTCACACGCAATTGAAGAATTCAAGATTATCCAGGATGTCATCAACAGCATCTCAATGCAAGAATTGAGAAGAATAGATATAAGTCTCCTCAATCTTATTCTCATTTGTGGTGAAATGAATGGAGGGCACCTACTTGAAGAAGAGTAATCCTATTTAATAAATTAAATTTTATTTTATGCGTTGATGTTAAGGGTCAGTTTTAAATGCCACACTTAGTAGCAATTAAATACAAGTTTAAGTATTTAATAAAACGTTGGTATAGGCAATTTGAAATACAATGCTTTTAACCTATGAATGTGATTCTCTTTTGATATTCTTTACACACATGTATCTGAACAACAGCTCAATGGTTAGCACTCTGGTCTTCTGTTCAACAATTCAAGAGTTCAGTTCGCATCTCATCTTTGATGTCTACTAATTTGGAATTCACTTTAAACTGTAGTCTTCATATGTAAAAAATAGCTGTTCAGTGACAAAACATATAGTCTCCATTTCCATAGGAGAAACCAGATAAAACTTAAGATATTTTCTAATTCCCATTTTAGTTATAAAAATGTTCAAGTGCAAATTTTAACAATTAATACAAGTTTTTTTTATTCAAACTCTGAAAAGGTTGGTAGAGATAGTTTGATATGCAATGCTTTCAACTTATAAACTTAGTTCTGCTTTCGTTACCCACATGTACGGACGCATGCAGAAATTATATTTTAAATTTTGCTTGCATTTCAGATTTTAATTTTGTGTTTCATATATTTCTTTCTTTTGAGCTCAAGAAGTGGTATTGATATAATCTGAAGATTTCTTTCTGAACTAAATTATTTCTTTCTTAAACTTGTTAATATGCTGTCAAAGGTTTTTAATAGAAGTACATGAAATTTAGTTATCCTTTATTTTATGAAAAATGTTCTCTGAAATTATACAGTGCTAATTCCTATAAATTACATTTGTAACTGCATCATTTAATGTTTGTAAATATTATATATTTTATTACATATAAGAAGTATAAAAGCAGAGCAACATGTTGCTGCTTTAACTTACTTTTTTTTGTAAGTAACAATTTTCATGCATAATTTGTTCCAATTGTTCAATGTTAACAATGATCCAGTATTTTTAATCTGACGTGTGAAAGATTGCATAAAAATGCTATGTAATGCTGAAGAATGTGATTTGTTAGTATTGAATAATTCTTGCTTTGTAATTTTTTTGAAGTACAAATGTGTTGTCACTCTTTTTTTTTATTTACATTTTATTACAAAATATAAATTTTCATATTACAAAAAATATTTAAAGATTTATAAAAGATAATGGGAATTACTTTAAATCTTTGCATTAAATAGTGGACAATGTTTTTTAAACTGTCACTGTGTATTTGCCTTTGAGAAGGAATTTCATAGATAACATTTGTGAAACCAGGAAAAATTTTAGATAGCGAATCATTTAGTAATAGGTAATAATTCATCTAATAGTGGCCATGATATATTTTGTTCATTGTAGACTCCACGTTTTTTTCTTCCTCTAATTGATGAATTGATTGATTGGTCTTAAATGACTCAAAACACTCTCCTTGAAGTCCTTGAAAACTGAAGCTAAGCTTGAGTTTCATGCCAAATATTTAAAATATTGATTATTTTTGCCAAGATTAAGTTTCTAAATTTAATAATCTTTTACCTTAGGATTTTAAAAATAAAACTCAAGTTTATACAATAAATATTTTTAATTTCTAAGATGATTAAGCGATTTTATTGCCACAAATATTTTAAATTTTTATATACTTTAAAATTTGATTTTGCTAATGCTTACTTTCTGTCCTAAGTTTCTTTTATCAACTTTTTTACTTTTCCTAATTAATCACAGACAATTTAATTAACTCAGTTTTTGTTGTTTTTTTATGCAATTTTATAAATTATTTATGACTGAAATAAATAAATTTTGTAAATGGTAATCATTTAGTTTCAAATGAAAGAGTTCATGCCTGTGTTAGTAAAATCAATTTTTCTATAATTAATAAATAATATTTCAGTTCTGATGACTTAAGTTCTGATGACTTAAATTCATTAAAACTAGTTTTGTTTCATTTTTGCATCTATTAGGAATGGGGAAAAATTCATGGAATAAGTTTATATTTTATTTCTTTATTACTTTAATTTTTTTTAATATGCACTTAAAATATTCCTAGTAAAACAGAAGCATCATCTTAAGGTAATAATGTAACAGGATTATCCTTTGAGTTGGGGACCTTGCGCCATAAAACCCAACCCAACAAATATACTTTGAGTTGGAGCAGATGATATTATGTGATTATTTCTTTTTAAAGAAACAATATTGAAACTAAAATATACCAGCATATTTATTGTTACACAAAAGTTACATTTTTTTTAATATATCAATATTAAAAAGATATTTTTTAAATATGTCACATGATTAGAAATTTTAAAAATGAAATATGATATTTCTAATATTATCTCCATCTAGCTGTGAAAGTCATTTTATTCTATAATTTTTACTTAATTTTTTGTGTTAATATAATTTTTTTTATATGATGTAAGGAAAATATTTTGGAAAATATTCTTTACAAGAAATTCATAACATTTTTAAACAAATTTATGATGCATTTATTTCATTAAATTTTTAAATGTAAATTGTTATACAGTAAAATAAGGGAATTTTATTTTACATTTAAAAATTGATTAAAATTTTTAATGTAAAAAATAGCTTTTGCTCTTATACTTGAGAAGGTATTCTTTTGAAATGATGTATTAGTGGTTTGTTAAAACCATATTTGTGCTACATCTAAAGGATTAAACTTACAGAAAGTAAATATTTTATTATAATTATTAAAATAAATAAAATACTGGTAGGTTTATTCTACATACCTACTAATAATTATATTTAAAGCAATCTATATTAGATATAAGAAAATTTTAAATCTGATTTTAACTAGAGGAATTCTTGTTGCAAAATGATTATCATTTACCTTTCTAGTTCTATATGAATAAAAAATAAATCTCTCTGGTTTACCTTTGAAACACAAAATGGTATATTCGATATACAATTAATTGTGTCTTTGAAATCTAAAAATATTAATCATTGTATTATATATTTCAAACAAACATCTTTCTTAACAATTAAAATTATGAAAGAAAAAACATTCACTGAGGCAGAAGTATGTAAATAAAATGATAGTATAAAATGTAAAACCAGAAATTATGGAATACTTAAATTTAGTTTTTTTTATTGTTTCCATCTGAATTAATGATAATTAGATACAGATGGTATAAAAGATATTTATTTTGATGAAAAGTGTACTTCAACATGAAATATAGACTTACAAAAAATTACTTAGTTAATCAAATTATGAAAATAATTATTTGCTTAAAATACATTTGAATGTGAACTGGTAAAACATTTGTTTTTAATATGAAATAAGATATTACTATTTAGGTTATTAGTTCATCTTTTCTCCAAGAACAAGGTGTTATTTGGAATAATAAAAAACCGAAAACATTGAATAAAAAACCGAACTATTTGTTGAAAAAAAAAGTCAACAATGTCAGAGCATTTTTGTGGTATCATAGTTATGTGATGATCTAAAAACACAATGTTAAAAAGAAGTTTCTATATTAAATATTATCATCAAAGTTTGTAAAACTGATTAATTGATGAATTAAAAGAATTTCTAACAAAAAGTAAGAAAAAGTAACAACATAACTTTTTCACCTTAAATAAATATGTGGTAATTTAAATCACCAATTTTTTTTTCTAAACTAGTATGTTTAATACATTTAAGTATAAAAAAAAGCTAATGCTTTAACAATTATTTTTGATTAAGTTCTCAAGTCTTAAAAAATACATCTTGCCAATTTAAATCATCAATAAAAAATATCAAATATGAAAAGAAACATTATCACTTTTTCAAATTTCATATTTTTTGTCATTGTCAGGGCCATTTTGCAGTATAATAGTTATAAGATGATTTAAAAACATTATGTTAAAAAGAATTTTGATTTTTATTCTTGATATATAAATTTGTGATATTCATCATATGATAATAATGCTGTTTTAGTTTTTTTTTTTTGAATAAAATTTTTTGCAAGGCCACCCCATCTCAAAGAAGGTATGAAATGTACAAATTCTTGCATTTTATGCATAAAAATTTCTTTGTATTTTTACAAACATTGAGACAATTTTTTATAAAATGAGTTATATATAGACTAATTCACAATTCCTAACTTAATATCTAATTTATGTAACTATTTGCAAAGGCATTAAATTTTATTAGCTTTAACATTAGTATTGTACACATTTAAAACAAGTGAAATAGGAATTATTTTGTTATTCTGTTTCAAAAAATAAAATGCTGTTCTTTAAATGCAGTTATGTTAATTATTCAAAATTAATTTCCTTAATTTTTGTAATTTTTCGGCATTCCGAATTTTTAAAATAAACTGTTTTTTGAAAAATTTCTTACAATTTTTTATTAAGTTAAGATTTCTATAATCTAATAAAATATCATTGCTATTATGTTGCTTTATTAGTTGCAATAGAAGTTACAGGTAACTCCTAAAATATTTGAACATCTTTCATTTAATCCTTACTAATCTTATTTTATTAAAACACTGCAAAGTTAATGGTCATTGACAGTTGAATATTGAAGGCTAATATATTAAAATTATTTTTTCTACAATTTTTCTAAGTATTTGAACAGTTGTACATGAGTGAAATTTATTTCCAGGAAGATAACTTACTATGCGTGACTTCCTGTACGATTAGGGATATTTCCAGTCATTTACAGAAGAAATGAATTTATTTATGTAAAGAAAGATTTTCGATTATTCTAAACAGATAAGAAACTGGTTTCTTAATCTGTTTGTTGTTATGTCTCTATGTTTGTTTTCTATTTTTTTAAAGTAACTAAGAACTTGCATAGCAGAATACATTTTATTCATGAGAATTATAGGGAAATTAAGATCAATAAAATCCAGTCTATTTTTGTTCCAGTTAATTTTTAAAATGAAATTCTAAAATGCAAATCTAAAATCTAATGAATCAAATTCTAAAAACAAAGTAAGCATTAGAAAGGATTTTGAACTTAAGTTGTGTAAATTTAATAAGTTACTTTTTAAAGGAGAGGAAAATTTTTCATAAAAAGTTTAACTAGAATATTTTTTTATGAATGTCAACAAAATAAGTCTAATCAATTAAAAATAAGGAATAAATATGCTAACAAAATTTACATTCTCTTTAATTAGGAAACTATACATGTAAAAGATATTATATGAAGACTTTTTTTCATTTGTAATAACGTTAAACATTGTACACTGTAGAAAATATTTATGAACATTGTTATGTAAGTTTTCTAGTGTTTTGTTAAATTATTCAAATTCAAAATATTCAAATAAATAGATTTAAGATGCTTTAATTAATTTCTTTAAAAATTGCATTATTTTATAAATTATTTAAAAGTAGTTTAGCCTTTTATTTTCATGGTAAAATCTAAGTGTATTGATTACCATATATTAATATATTCAGGTAAAATACTGTAAGTATTTGTATATATTAAGCAAAATATAATATGATTAAATATATATATTTAAGAACTAGTTTATTTTATAATTAAAAAAATCTAGAAAGTATTTGCTTTATTGAAAAAAGATGATTAACTCTGTACATAATACAATGCTGGCCACTCAAATTGCAACATTAAGAAAAACAAGAGATATTTCAACAATATTTATTTTGTAGATAACATGTTGACTAAGTATTAGCTGTTTAAATTTATTTGACTTCTGTGAAATGTGGTTTCTGTCAAAATCAATAGCCAGAGTAGCTGCCATTGTTAGAGATCACTGCTGCTATATGCCTCAGCATTGATTCAAAGAGACTTTGGATGTGTTCTTAGGGTACAATAGACCAAGCACTTTCCACACATTGTTTGCAAAAGTTGATTTGGTGTGGCAGTTGGGGATATAATTTGGGTCAATTGTTGAGCAACAATGAGCCACATGTTTTCTATTGGCGAAAGGTCAGGAGAGTGAGCTGGCCAGATAAGTAATTCAATCTGGAAATTGATGAAGAATTCTTGAACAATGCATGCCAAGTGTGGCTGTTCATTATCCTGATTAAATATGTCTATGGGCATGCCCTTATGTTGGAAGGACAACTGGTTTCAACATTTTGGAGATGTAGTGCTAGTTGTTTAAAGTACCGGCTATGCATACTAGAGGAGTGCAAGAGTGTTATCCAATACTGCCCCATACCATAATACTCAGTGTAGGACCAGGTGGTGGTGCATAACGCAGCTGTTCAGCATTCTCTCTCTGTCAGTCTCTACCACAGTTTAAGTATATGTGGGCAGATGTCATGTTGCCATGTCAATTAGCCTAATGATGCCAGTACCTATCATTAGGCTAATTGCCAAAGAGTTATAACAGAGCTACAAATATTAAATTTTGATGCAGTTAAAGAAATACTAGCTATTGAAACATTACCTGTAAAGTATTTTGTTCTATTAAAAGAACCATTAATAAATAAGAAACTAATAACATGCTGATAATTAGACTTATATAAAAATAGCAAGTTTAATTAATTGATATTAAACATAAAATAAATACAAAACATAAATTATTTAAAATAAGAGAATAGATAAAATAAAGATATTCCAATTAAATAATTCATTGTCATTACTAACAAAAATAAGTAAACTATAATACCAAGGACATTGAGCAGTTTAACCAAAACTATCGGAATCCAGAGTTTTTCTGAATCTGGTGCTTTTAAACACCTGGGATACACTCCCTTTGACAAACTGGCATGCTTATACAATAAGTTAATAATTCGATTTTGAATATAGAAATGCCAGATCTGCAAAATAAAATTCTAAGTGTATTAGTAATAAAAAATGGTATAGTAGTATGCTGGTAAGGATAGCAGAAAAATAAATTTAAAAACAATATCACACAATTATTTTAAATGAATGATAAATATGATGATGAGAAAAATTATATAAACTAAAAACTTAAAAACACTGAATACATAAATTTAAGTTTGTACTGGAGTAACACTCTCCACAGTGTATCCAGACTCAAATGCAATCATCATGGTATTACAGACAGAAGCCTGACTCATCAGTAAAGACAATTTCCTTCCGTTCTGTCATCTACATCTTTCTTTCATTGCACAATTGGCAGCGGAGACATCTGTGGTTCTGTGTGAAGGGTAGCTGAAGCAATGGACGTCTCGCGGACAGATTACAGATACAGACTGAATGTGCTGTACCATGGTTTGTGATGTGGCTGAGCAATCTGTCATTGGCAGGGACACAATTTGCCTGTCATCACAGGAAGTGGTGCATGAGGCGGATGCGATTAAACACGTCACAGTCCATTTTAGCCTCTTGCATTCAAAAATCACATATCCGCATTACAATTGTTTGGTTTCATTCAACACAACTGCCAATTTTCATGAAAGTTAATCCACAATATCGGTAGGCCATTATCCTTCCTCTGTCTAACTTGGATACTTGATGAAAAAATGATCGCTGTTTTTTATGTGGCATAATTGTTTTTTTAAAAAAACCACACAAAAAACACAATCACTGGTGACATGGTGCACATGATGTGCGTCTATGCTGAAATTCTAATCATTTGGATATCTCACCTCCACTAATGCATGTTGTAAATTTCATGTTATTTGCATGCTTCCTTCAGGGTGTTCCATTTATGGTGGCCAGCAGTGTATTATATGTATGAAAAATGATGAAATATATCTAAATTTATGGGCAAACAAGTAAATTTACTTAATAAAAATTGCATAAACATTCTAAAACATAAGTTTACTTTATTCTTTGTACTTCATATTATTTACTAAGTCAACATGAAAACATTAAGAAATTTCTTCTTTCAATTTAAGTTATGCTAAAACCAGTTTATTATTATTTTTTGCTTTCCAAAAATTATACAAAAATAATTAAAATATATGTTTTAGTTTTAATCACTTTTATTTAGATGTACAATTCATTCTAGCAAACTGTACATACAATTCTACAGATAAATACATACAACTCTGTTGTTGTTGTTTCCAATCCCTCAGAGATCTAGCGTCAGCTAGATCAAATCCATGACACCGTGAACTCTAGCAAAGTCGAGCACCAGTAGTGGAGTTGCGCTAACATCTGCCAGAGTGAACCCCAAACAATCCAGGATGTGATTCGGGGAAGCTGGCCTCAGATTGCATTTATTGCACAATGAAAAGACTGTGCCCAGAGTCATGCATTTCAGATGCTCACTTCTTTGTCTCAAGATGGCCGTTTGATTATGTCTGTCACATACAACTCTACAGAGTGTAATTGAGTGACCCCAAATTCAGTCAATTTGTTGCTGTGATAGTTTTCAGGGAATATGAAATCCATTGAGAGAGAAATAGTCAACGATTTTTGACTCAGTCAAGCGAAATAGGTAAAGAACATAAAAAGTTTTACTGGTTTTGAGGAGAAATGTTTTACAGCTTCTTAAAATTTTCTGATATGTTGAGTTAATAAAAAATATTTTTCTTTACATGAAATCAATGATAAAATTCTATGGAATAAAATTTTTTTTTTTTTTAAATTAATTATTAAATATATTTAAATTGTGCTTTTATAGGTTGCTATGGATTCAAAAACTTCAACGGATACTTGCTTAAGCTATGTTACCACAGGAGTGCTTTTGGAAAAATTAGTCAATTCTAAAAGAATGGACATGTATACTCATATTATAATAGATGAGGTATTTTTAATAAATTTGTTAGCATTGCTAAATTTATTATAGAATTATTTTACTATAAATTTTGATTCTAAATAAGATTATTTGAAAATCATGTTTATTAATATTTAAATTTCTATTAAATGTTAATAAATGTTATTTCTTGTCTCTCAAACCTTTCATATTATATGACTAATCATATGTTAAAGAAGATTTTGCATTAGTAATTACACTTTAAGTTGCTATTGCTTAGTCATTAAACATGATTATTAAATAAAATGAAGGCATAAAAAATAGACATGAAGTAACAGTTAAAAATTGTATAATGCAAAATAAAACATTAGAATTGGGTATAGTTAAAATTCTCAAAATGATTTCTATGAAAAAAAAGTTATTTTTAAATGAGCAATGAAATTAATAGTTCAATGTTTTATTTTATTTCTAAAAATATTTTTTAATTCTGAAATTTTTTTTATTCTATGGATATGTGCCACCAGTTTTTTTCCCCTTTTTGTTTAAATATGGTTCATGGCATATGATCTTGCATCTGTAAAAATTGCCTTGTAAGATTGGCAGTATTTAATTGTGCTAGTTTTCTGTTCAAGTACTTTGATCTTCTCTATATAAAAGTTTGTGATTGTGAATTCCACTTTGGGAAATTATATTTAAAGTGTTCCAGATCTTTTAAAATATTTTTCAAATAAACTCTTATGTGCAAACAGCAATCAAAACAAATTAAATGGATCAGACATTGTCAATAGTTATGGACCCTTTATAGCTATTTAGTATAAATTTGTTCCTTAGTACATGTTAAAAAATTATGTTAAACTTTTAAAATCAAACTCTTTTTATATATATAAGCAATTTTCCATAAATAAAATTGTGAAATAGAAAATTTCATTATTTTCTATAATTTCTTTTGCATTAAGAAAGTAAATAAACAATATGTACATTCACAAATTTATAATTTTTACAAATTTTTGGTATAGGAATTGAACATTAATAAAACATTTAAGACTAATTTGAAATAGCAACAAAATAAATCTAATTTATAAGTTCTACTCATCTATTGTAAATAAGAATTCATTTATCATCTGCTATGAAACTAAAGTTATTGTTAAATGAATTTGATATGAAATATGTTGAATTTTTTAACAGATTTAACTCTAAATGTAATTAATGCAAAAATCAAATAACTTTTATTGCACTTTTGTTCAAGTTGTGTATTTGAATTTGTGTTAGCTGTACTCGTGTAGATTCTTATTTTATAAGTACTTTTTATGAAGAATGATATCTGGGATAACTCTATCTGAGTTGTAAAAAAAGGGAATAGTTTACAGATAATTTTTCTAGACTTTTATGATGCAAAGCAAATTACACTTTTTTAAAATAAGTGCAACTGTTTTATGTTATTAATTATAGGTTAATAATTGTCAACTGAAAGATTGCTTATTTGTCTGATGAATTTCCTTATTCATTGCATTTCTAGTTTTGTTAAGTGGCATAAAATAAGTGATCTGTTGTATCTTTCATTTATTTATTCATGCTCATTACAAAATTGTTTAGGTACATGAAAGGGACCAAGACACTGATTTTGCTTTATTACTTGTGAAAAAATTTTTGAAGACTAATTCTCCCAGAGTGAAGGTAATTAAAAATGTTAACTAGTATTGAATTTTGTATTGAAAAAAATTGAGAAATATGTTAAATACATACAATCTCTGATACTGTAAATAGTTCTTTATATTTGTGTGATAATGAATATCTTTTATCTATGACAGTTATTAAAACTTGTTTTCTCTTTACATTAAAAGTATAGCTATTTTAAAATTTTAATGATTGCTTATATATATATACACACAAATGTTTGATAAAAGTTCTTTAGAGTTTTAATTTATTAAGGTATATAAAGTTATTGCATTGAAAGTTTCTTAAATTAGAATAAAATTAATTTAGTTTTGTTCTGATAGAATTTAAATTTTGTAAATTATTTCAATATAATATTAAATACAATTTTTAAAATAATGTATATATTTCATTAGTTTTTACATTTAGATTAATTTAAGGAGCTTCTTTTCTTTAGCATTCAAAGTTTAAAAATATTTACATTGTTTCAACTTTGAAAAGGCATGCCATTTTATTTTTATATTATTACACACAAAGACAAACATGTATGTAATTATATAATTGATTGTAATTAAGCTTTTTATATCTATACATATTTAGAATTATAGATTTTGTTACCTTAAAAAATCCTACAAATTAATTTTGAAAATTTTTGGGACTCTTAGAAATCTTCAAAAAAATTTTCTTTTTTCCCTGTAAAAATAAATATATTAAAATAAATAATATTTTTCACTGTAAAAATAAAAAACAAAATTTTGTATTTAATTTGAGTTTTAACTTTTTAATAGTAATTTTTTATGCTCATTTCTATCAAAAGACTGAAAATGTAATTGTATTCCTTTCATTTATTAATAACTTATATCTGAAAGTAATTTGATTTATTTATATAATTATATTATAATTTTTAATACCATGAATTGATATTGTAATTAATTTATGCTGATGTTTGGTGTAAAAATTCTTATAATTGGATTCATTCATGATAAAATTTAGTAACTTGGAATAAGAATATTTGTGAAATCTCATACCCAATTTAATTATTTTTATTTTAAAAATAAACTTGAAACAATATGTATGCTTAGTTGTAAATTAATAAATTTACATTTTCTTTTTATGTACTGTTGCATTAATATAATTCTTCTCAATAATAATAGTGTCATATTCTTCTCAGGTTATATTGATGTCGGCAACATTTGATTCTTCCACATTTGCACAATATTTCAATCTTTTCCAGAAAAGTGGACCTGCTCCAATAATAGATATTGTTGGGAAATCAAAAGATGTTACTGAACATTATTTACTTGAACTTAAACCTTTAATTAGAAAGGTGTGTTTTTATTTCATTTAATAATCATTTCTGTGCACATTTTATTATTTAGATGAATAATGATCATGGAATTGGTTTTATGTGTGCACTTGAAAAGCAATTTTATTAAAATCCTCTAATACTGAATGAAGTTTCTATAATTTATATTGATTAATTACTGTTATACTTTTATTCTATTTAATAGCTGTCTCTTCAAAACTTTTTATTGATTTAAATAAATTTTGTCGTAGATATTTCTGTTATCTCATTTTTTATTAATTTAAATTTTATTGATGAAATTTATTATATTGTATACTTTGATTGGTTGAATGAAGGGAACTGTATCATTATTTATTTTGATTCATTATATTCAAAGTTTTATTTAAAGTTTGTGTATACAGAAATTTTTTTTGATTTTCTCTTTTATAATTATTGAAATGAACAAATTAGCATATTTACTTTTGTATAATACTCAGGAATTATGAAAAAATGTTATCAAATAAAAATTCGGAAAATATAAAATAGAACTTTGGAGTAGTATTATAAAAAGAATTGATAGCTAAACATGGTTTCTAATTTAAAGTAAATGTTCCTTTAATATTCTAAATTTCAGAGGGATTTTCTACCATTCTATTAAACTAATATCATTTGATAACTTTCCTACACTGTATTTGTTCTAATAGTTTAATATTAGCTATTGATTTTGCTTATATTGGTCCTTAATTTTTATAAATAACTAGGAATTGTGCATGTTTTTCTTTATGTTTGATAACAAAATAAAATAATTAATTTTTATCTGGTACAAATTAAGTTTTTTACTTTAAGTTTAAATATAAAATGTATTAATATTGTACAAAGTAAAGCTATAATTTACTTTCTACAATATTAATATATAGTATTGATTATATCTTATTAAAAGGTAAAAGTTAACTTTTTCTAAAGTATAATTATTTTCTTTTAAAATTTTATAGTTATTTGCTTGAAGTTGCTTAAATGTTTGTCATGTGTATGTAATATTAAGCAATTTATTTTGCATGACTGCAGCTCTAATACAATTTGAAATAATTCAATAAATTCATTTTCTTGGACACTATTTAAGTTTATTTCATACTGTGTATTATTTTGATTTCAAAATTAAGTTTCAAGCTTTATTTCATGTTTTGCAACAGGTTTCTGAATTTCATTTTTTTACTGTTAGTTTATTTTTATTCTTATATTCACTTGCAATTTCCCATTCAATTTCTATATTGATAATTTTAAAAAATCAAGAAAATAATATTTAAGTTTTTATTATTATTTGACATCCTTAAACCCTTAAAACATAAATTATTTTCCAAGAAATTTGTAAAAATGTTTTTAATAGAAAATGAATATAGTGTAAGTTATTTTTTCAATTGCAAGAAATGTTGCATAATAGTACCATCTATGGTAAATAAGTTTAATTGTAATCTAGACTATCAATTTATACTAGAAGGGAACTCAGATGGCCATTAGAAATAAAATACTGTGATATACAAGATCACCTGTAAGACCATGTACAAGTCTACCAAGAATTTTTGCCCATGTCAGACATAGACAAATGCATTAGGGAGTTAATAAACCACAAAATTTAACTTTTACATTATTAAATTTTTTATATGAATGCAATTATGCTTCTAGAACATTTTATCATGACTTTTTATCACATTCTAGAACATTTTATCATGACTTTTTATCATTTTATCATGACTTTCTTGTGTGAGTTGTACATTAAATATGTTGCGTAAAAGCATACTTTAAAAAGTCTGAAATAATTATACTGTAAGATGTAAATAATATCAAATATAATTTATGTTTGTCTTTTTCTAGATGCCAGAGTTTAATAAGGATGAACCCAAAATTGACCCTGTTTTATATGATGCTGTTTATGCCTTAATGTGCATTTTTGACAAAATTGAAAAATCGGAGCAAGGGTAAATTTTACGATGCATATTCACAATTATTAAAAGCCATTTTTTTTGTTATATGTAATTCACTTAAAAGTTTTTCTTTTTGAATGAAAACATATTAATTGGCAGAACGCCACATACTAAGAAAAGTCTAATATGTAAGCATTTTTTTTTCAAAATATTCATATCATTGAGACAAAAGTATTTGAATATTATGGCTTATAACAAATCATTCTTGTAGGTGAAAAAAAATCTTGTGTGTAAATACACACACAAGATTTTTATATCCAAAATAGTGGGTTTCAATATAAGAGTTTTTTTAATGATAAGGAACACTTGTTTATTGACTTTAAAAACAATATGGAAATAAGTTGCTTAAAAAGGCATAAGTTAAATGCCTTTTGTTAAAAAAAATTCAATATTTTTATAGTTTTCTTAAAAATTATTTAAATCATTAGTGTAAGATATTTCTTACTCTAATATTTTTACATGTAAAACATGAAAGAAAAGATAATTATAATGAATAGTAATTAAATCTGTAATTTGCTAATTTATTTTCAGTAATACTCATATTTATCCATTTTTGTACCAAGAAAATATTAAACTTTGATAATTATGATGCTTTAAGTAAAAAAAAAATTTTTTTTTTTTTTTGTTTTGTTTAAACAAATTTTTGACAGAATATTACTTCGAAAATCTATCTTGGTACTAATATTTATTGGGTATACATATTAAATAATTATATTAAAAAATGGTATTTATATTATATTTACTGTTTTAGTGCCTGATGTTATTTTATAATAAAAACAATGCACAATTTATTGATAAATTGAAATTAAAATATTTTAATTTTAATGCTGAACTACAAAATATCAAGAAAAAATATTTATTAATTTTAAAGAAACTTTTAGGTATTTAAATTCTTTAGGAGGCAAATTTTTTATTTAAAAATATTGTGTGCAATGTCCATTTCTTTGTCAGTAAAAATCATTAATTTGAAGAATCATCTGTGCACACACACACATATTAAAAATTTAAAATTTTTTTATATATTTATTGATAATAATATTTTTCTGTTTAATTGCAATCAAATTGATTTGAATCAAGTTAACAAAAATTTCATCATCATTCATTTTAAATGTAATTTTGTGATTTTTTTCATTACTTATTATGATAAATACAATATAACTTGTCAAATTTGTTAATTTTTAGTTGTATTTAAATATTTTATAGAAATTTGTTAATAAAATTATTTTTTCATGGAAAGTGAAAAATTATATGAATTATCATAAATTTTGTTTAGTTTTGAAAGGAAACTAAACAGAGCATGTTTAAAAGCAACAATATTTAAAAAAGTAAAATAAATAATCCCCATAAATTACTTCCAGGAGAAGATTTTTATATACATTAATTTTTATGTGCATACATATTTAAATAAAGTTAGTTTTGATTTCTTAAATGTGTAATTATGTTATGAGTCACAGGATATATTGTAGCAGGCCTCCTTGTTGGTATGCCTTGGGTTGCCATAATTGGCGCAGCTTGTCCTTTTTGGACCTTGCGCCATAAAACCCAACCAACAACAACATTGGGTTGCCATAAATCTGCTACTGCCTTTGTAGATTCGCACCAATTTATAGACTCTTCTCATTGCATTTTATCTGTGTTGATAGGACACTTGTTCTGCTCTCCAGGATATCTGTGATTCTCCTTCATTTAAGATATTCTCCCTTCTGGAGATGGTTCGTTTTTATATTGGACTGCAAGACTTCATATTCTCAAATGGGCTAATCCAGGAACGTAATAAAAAAAAATAACATTCAATCAGGATTGTTCTCTTGATTAATAAGTGTAAAAGTCCCAAAAAGTCATGCAAAATATGTATATTTATAAAATAAATCATTATAATCAAGCGAAATTTGATTATTTGTAGTTTGTAATTAGGCTTTCTATTTTGCAGAGTTTCTGAAGATCAACCTTATGCACCAGCAAGAGGTGCTGTCTTGGTTTTTCTTCCAGGTAAGAATCACCACTTAATATATATATATATATATTAATGTTTTATGTTTTTGTAGTTTCTTTTCCATTATTTTCTATTCCTTTTTTTATTCTTTATTTTTTTAAACATCTGAAATTATGTATAATGAATTGATAACTTATAACAAAATTTCTATTTTCAGTTCTATTCAATATTTTTAGTTAAAGAAGTAAATTTGGGAACTAATAATAAAGTAGTATTTTAAGATATTTAATAAATTTTTGGAAGTATTGATGAAAATAATTAGTTTTACAAAATTGTAAATTAAACATCAATAGAATAATTTGCCGAATTGTTTTCATTTCAAGATTGATTTCTGTTGATAAAATGAAAAAAGATATTTTACCTTAAAAAATAAAATTACACTTTTAATTTTTTTTTAAGTAAGGCTCTCCTCTGTATAATATGAAATTCAAAACTGCTGTTGCCTTATTTTTTAAATAATATCAATTAATTTAAAAAGAAATAGCTTTATTTTTTTATATTAATAAATTTCTTTTGATTAATCATAAAATTTTCATTTAAAATTACCTATGTAGTTAGATGTGTACATTTAATATTTAATTGATATAAGGTATAATTAAAATAGTGAGTCATTTTATTAAGACATAGAATTCAATGAGAAATTTATATTTGGAGGATATTTTTGATATTCTTTATAAAGAACAGATTGAATTGATTTTTACTGAACAGTTTCTGAAATTAACTAAGGAATAATGAAAATAATATCAGAAAAGAAGTTATAGTCTTGTCAGCTTTCTGTATATTTTAATGTCGTCCCAATATATGCATTTCCCATTTCCCCCTTTAAAATCTAAACGTTTTAATTAAAGTTTAAGATATATAAAATTATTTAGATTATAAAGCAGTATTGCTAATTAAGATGGTAAAATTAAATAATAACTAAAGATGAAACAAGATCATTTTAGGCGATAGGTATGCTGTATAAAGTTTCTTTTTAAAAGTAAATTTATATTGTATTTTAAATAATATTTATATAGTTCATAAAAATTATTCTAAATAATTGCTGAACTAAAAAAATTATTAAAAATTAAAATATTCTTCAAATTTTTAAAAAATGTATAAAATTAATATCACAGTTCTTTTGATGAATACCTAATGGAAAAATCAGTTAATTTTCAAATTTTCTCTCTTTTTGATAATTTTGAAATACATTATGAATAATAAAAAACTTAAATTGATTTAACTTAGATTAGGAGAAACTTAAAAAATTAAAATTGAACTGAAACACAATTTTTTTTTTTTTTTTTTTTTTTTTTTTTTTTTTTTTTTTTTTTGCTCTGTTACATTTTTCAACAAATACTCATATGTATTTCATTATTTGTATCTAATTATTATTGAATATTTCATTATTGTATCTTAATAATAAAAATGTACTTGATATATCATAACAGCTTTATTTTGGCAAATATTGGTATCAATGTTTATCTTAAGTTGATCATCCAATTTTAATGACATGTTTTAATAATGTTATTCAAATTTATGATTATTAAAGTTTACTTTTAATGTGCTTATAATTATCCATATATTGCATTTTATTCATGTTCATTGTCTTTTAAACAATGAACATGAATAAAATGCAATATATGGATAATTACAAGAGAGAAACTCTGTAATACAATAAATTATTTCATTTATTGTATTACATAGTTTCTCTCTTGATTTGAATTTTATGTAAATTCATTTAAAATATTATAAAAGAAGAGCATTAGAAAAATGAATAACTTTATAAAGCCTTTTTATTTTTTAATAAAGAAGTTGCTATCCAGATTTTTCAAATAGCAAGTATAAAATTTTAAATGTGAAATGATTTATGTTAATGTTCACTTCTCTTAATGCTACTTTTTATACCTAAAAATAAGGTCATAAGGCTTTAAACTTAAGAAAACAATATAGGGTAAAGAACTTTGTGTTATCTTTTCTTAAAGGCAACTATTTTAAATTTATATAAATAGATCTAATGGGTTGATTATTTTTTAATTATTATTTATAATTATTTCTTGTTATGATTTTTTAAATTATTTCTTGTATGCACTCGATGTCTTCTGTGTGATCTGTGCAATGTGTGTGATCAATGATTATGAGATTTAAGAGAATTAGGCTAATTTATTAAGCTATAAGAA